>KE560945.1:0-102300 GCA_000442015.1 Rozella allomycis CSF55 | reverse complement strand
AAAATGATAAAATTAAGAGGATGCCATAAATAGATAAATTTATTTAGTCTTTGGTACGGCTGCAATTGCTTTGATTTCCAACAANGATCGAACCATGCACCTAGACGTCCGTAAGCATCATGGTTAGCCACTAGAAATTTTGACAAAATGAAATATTTTGAAATTTATTCCTAAAAGCGAACACATTAAAGAATTGGTTAATTTGTTTATAAACGTTTCTGCAACAATAGGAGTCTAGGACTTTACTCGGAAAAGTGTCAGCTATTCATTGCGGTTTGCATGCCAATATCACATTATTTATGAGCGCGTTTTACAAACACAGAAACACTCAATTAGAATTAAGAGTGCTTAGGAGTCCCATATTCAGTGCCAAACAAGCTTGATGTTTTGAATCTAGTTAGGTCGAATAGAAGATCATCAGAAATGAATATAATTGATGCAATCCAAAATCCGCCTTATTCTCTTTGTCTTGAAGGCTGAAGAGTGTCAAATATTTCGTCGCTACTGGAGCAAAGGTGGAGCTCACAAGATTCTATCGTGGGCAAGCGATGAAACGCTTGGTATTTTGCTTTTTTGTCACTGAATATGCGACTCCTAAGTACTCTTCATTGAGTGTTTGTAAAACGCGCTCATAAATAAGACCTGGCTTGAAATTGAAATCCCAGTGACAAGCTCTTTTACTATTGGTCAGTTTGTATGATTCCTCCGGTCACTGTTCTATCATTTTTAATGTTGCATGTGTGGTCTCATATATATATCCAATCAAAGTAGTATATTGTCCTTTAGCACAGTAGAATCTGACGTAATATCAACTTCGCGCTGCTGCCATCTTTTGATCCCTGACACCTGTAGTAGGCAGTCCATTGATTGGACTTTTTAAAAAAGCGGTTCTATTCAAGAGAAAATACGATAATCGGGTTTCGTATGCGGGTTTATCTTCCATGATACACCCTGGTATGAAGTACAGGGGTTACAAAGTGCTAGGAATGAACGAGCCTATGGTTAGATAAGGGTTAAGTTAAAGTTATTTAGGGCAGACTAGGGTTAATGTCGAGAAGGGAAACTTTAGTATTGCTATCTGATATCTAAAATTGGTAATTTGTAATATTTTTTAAAAAATATATCAACTATTTTTATTGATTAATTAAGTTTTCTGAGTTGATCAGGGCAACAAACTTTAGCGCTGCACCTCCTTCCACTGTTTTATTGAAGATCAACGTAAGGAGAACCAATGGTCACAAAAATAATTGTCTTTGTTATATCAATAGTCATTTTTTATGTTGTCCCGAAATGCCTAAAATAAGTCTAAATTAAAAATTTTATTCATTTTATGATGGAAAACCGCCCCTTCCAGTTATTGAGCACTTTATGAGGTCTTCTGCATATGCGTGTGACTTCGAATACCTTGGCGGCCCTTTCACTGGATTTCCAGGCAATTGATTTTAATATGTTGACTACTTCCCTATGGCCATTTTTTGAAGCCCAAGAAACGGCATAATTATCCCATGCACTTGGATCTACCCTTGGATCGGAAACCAAAATTTTAACAACTTTTGCATATCCGTTCTTGGAAGCGATTCTAATAGGACGATTGCTATATGCAGTTGGATCCACCCTTGAGTCAGCCAGCAGAAGTTGGACAACTTTTGAATGGCCATTCTCGGAAGCACTGCAAATAGATACATTGTTCGTGGCACTAGGGTTAACCCTTGGGTCTGCAAGTAGAATTTTAACAGTTTCCACGTGGCCATTTGCGGAAGCAAACTTAATGGCTTCATTGTGCATAGCACCAGGATCAACCTTGGAGTTTTTTATAAGGTACTCAACAATTTCAAAGTGTCCATTTCTGGCGGCTAATCTTAATGCATAGGATTCGTCAGCCGCGGGATCGGGTGAAATACTTTTTTCGCTGTCGATCACCATCATCCTATCCCCTTTCACTTGCAATAGTCCATATTGGCATGCGAATTGAAAGGCAAAGTTGACAGATTTTTGAGAAGATTCTTTGAATTTTTGACCGTTTACAAAACAAACGAATCTTTCTGTGTGGTCCGTGCTATCAAGTATATCCAAGCACATATCTATATTTAATATTTTGCCGGTTTTCTGCTTGATTAGATATTGAATGACATATGGGCATTTCCATGAGCAAATTAATTTAGGATCTTTATGAAGAATAAAGTCGAAGCAAAGTGAACGAAGCCAGCGTGATATTCTCGACAGTTGTTCTAAATCATTAAGCCTTACGTTAGACAAAATCGCTAACCAAATCTCATTTGGGATACGTTTGACATCCATGTTTAAATGGCTACTTTGTAAACCTAGTTAACCTCACTTAATATTTAAAATAGTAAACTAGGTTTACAAGGTTGAAATCGAATTCAACTATTTAACTGAATACCAGTTTGCAGAAAACTATCTACTACATAAAAATTCACAAGAAACGAGCCAAGCTGATAAGTTTTAAGGTTTAATGGACGAATTACCCTGCATTGACCTGAAAAACTTGTATAAAGATCTTTGCGAAATTGAAAAACTTAAATTTCACGAGTTTTTTCAATGGCCATGCCGCCATTAGATTTTGGATATCAATATCACTCAAAAGTAAAGTTTACAATCTGTCCATATTTTTTATTCATTTTGGATATAAAACCGGAAAGACCTGATAATGTAACCTTTTTTTAATGATCGTTTTAGCTAATTCACCCATCGCCTTTAATGGATGCCAATTTAATTGCCCCATTGTTTGCGCACGGATCGACTCACAACTCTTTCAGCAGCATTTTTACAACAATTGCATGGCCTTTATTGGAAGCACCCAGAAAAGCATCATAAAACGAAGCCGGGGAATATCCTCTGGAATCTTCAAGCAAAATCTTGACAACATCTGCATGACCGTTCTCGGATGCCTGAACAAGAGCTAAATTGTCCCTTGCACTTGCATCTACTCTGGAATCCCGAAGCAAAATCTTGACAATATCAGCATGTCCTTTATTGGAAGCCCACTGAATAGCATAATTATCATTTGCACTTGGATCTACTCTAGGATCTGCAAGCAGCATTTTGACAACATCTACATGACCATAACTTGAAGCCGACCAAATAGCATAATTATCATTTGCACTTGGATCTGCTCTAGGATCTGCAAGCAGCATTTTGACAATATCTACATGACCGTTACAGGAAGCCCGCTGAATAGCATAATTATCATTTGCGCTCGGATCTGCTCTTGAATCTCTAAGTAAAAATTTGACAGCCTCTGCATGACCGTCACTGGAAGCCGTGAAAACAAAATAATTCACATCTTGTGAATTTAGTCTGGAATATGCAAGCAAACTATTGACAACATCTACATGACCTTGCTTAGAAGCATGCCGAATAGCAACATAATGAGAATACAGTGAATATACTCTGCCATCGTCAATCAAAAGTCGCACTACATCTGCATGACCGTTCACAGATGCTTGAACAAGAGCATCATTGTTCCTTGCACTTGGATCTACTTTGGAAATCTGAAGCAAATGTTTAACAACATCTACATGACCATAAGTTGAGGCCAGTCGAATAGCTGAATTATGATTCGCACTTGGGTCTACTCTAGGATCTGCAAGCAAAAGTTTAACAACATTTTCATGACCGTTACAGGACGCCAACTGAATAGCATAATTATCATTTGCACTTGGATCTACTCTAGGATCTTCAAGCAAAATTTTGACAACATCTGTATGACCAAATTCGGATGCGCGACGAATAGCAAAATTGTGTCTTGCGCTTGGATTAACTCTTGGTTTTGTTAAAAGCCACTTAACAGTCTCTTTGTACCCATTATATGCGGCAAATCTTATTGCGTAGTCTTCGTCTGCCGAATAATCAAGTTTATCAAGAATAGAGACGTTTTCATGGCTTAACCCATAATTTTGTAAGGTTTGCATTAGTGCATAACGGCATGCAAATTGGAATGCATAGGTCACATTTTTCTGAGTAAAGATTTTTTGTCTATGAAAGTTTATAAAACAAACGAATCTTTCCCTATTACTTTTAGACAAGATTTCCAGGCAAATATCTTTGGTTAACAACTTTCCGCATCTCTGATTGATTACATATTGAATAACGTATGGGCATCTCCATAAAATAAATAATTCACCATCTTGATGAAGAATAAAGTCCAAGCAAAGTGACCGAATCGATCGTGAAGTTCTAGCCATTTGTTTCACATCATCCAGGCGTAAGTGCGACAAAACTATCAGGAAAACTTCATGAGGAAAAGGTTTCATATCCATTTTCTAAAGTGGCTGTGTCAAAGAATTAAACCTGAGAACCTCTCTGTCTGTGGCTGAGCGTACAACAATTCTATACTTTCATCCTTTTCAATTAAATGAACGTATCCAAATATTTTTTTGGATTCGATAAGTTCTGCCTAGATTAAACCAACACAAGGGCATTATTGGCTCATTTTGAAGTAATAAAACAAAATGCTATGAATTCTTCATTAATTCATTTATATTCAATGATCTTTGAAGTTGGCAAAGTTAACAGATTTTTGAGAAGATGCTTTGAATTTTAGAGAAAACAAACGAATCTTTCTGTATGGTCCGTGACTCCGTGCTATCAAGTATATTCAAGCACATATCTATATTTAATATTTTGCCGATTAGATATTGAATGACATATGGGCATTTCCATGAACAGATTAATTTAGGATCTTGATGAAGAATAAAGTTGAAGCAAAGTGAACGAAGCCAGCGTGATATTCTCGTAAATCATTAAGCCTTAAGTGAGACAAAATTTCTAGCCGTTGAAATCAAATTCAACTATTTTACTGAATACCAGTTTGCAGACAAATATCCACTTCACAAGAACCTGGTTTAACCGTCGAACCCTGCTTTAACATTAAAATCTTGTATAAGATCTTTGCGAAATGGAATAACTAATTTCACGAGTTTTTTCAATACCCATGTATTTATTTACGTTCGCTCAAAAGTAAAGTTTACGATAATTTTTAACCGCCTTTTCTTCAACAATTCTTAAAATATGTATTAGAAATAGAATATAACAGCATTTATTTAATTATTTTTGTTATTACCCCAGTACCTATTGTTTTACCAGCATCTCTTATTGTGAAGCGTAGTCCTTCGTCCAAAGCAACGTCAGTGATTAATTCAGTTGTTAAATCCGTGTGATCACCAGGCATAATCATTTCTTTTCCCGCAGGAAGAGTTACTTTGCCAGTTACAACACCTGTGCGGATGTAAAATTGTGGGGCGTAACTGTTTGTGAATGGAGTGTGCCTTCCACCTTCTTCTTTCGATAGAACGTAGACTTGGCATTCAAATTTTGAACAGGGATTAATACTTCCAGGTTTAGCGAGAACCATACCGCGTTTCAAATCTTCTCTTTTCACTCCTCTTAGTAAAGCGCCCATAATGTCTCCTGCCTCTGATTTATCGAGTTCTTTGCTACAAATTAGTAATGTTAATAAATTACTGGAACATTTCTATTCCTGATGCTACAGCCTTTTGTCGTTTCCCATAACCAACAATTTCAACTTCTTCTCCTCTGCTCAAAGTTCCACGTTCAACTCTTCCACTAACAACCGTTCCTCTTCCAGGAATAGAAAATGTGTTTTCGATTGGTAATAAAAATGGTTTATCAATTTGACGCTCTGGAAGTGGAATTGTTTCGTCTACCATTTTCATTAATTCAATTATAGCATTTTCTCCAAGTTCTTTATTTTTGCCTTCTAGAGCACAAAGAGCAGAGCCTTTTACTATTTAACCTACTTTATACCTGGAATCATTGGTGTGGTTTCGCCATTGTAGCCAAATTCACCCAACAAATCTTGCAACTCCATTTTCACTAGATCAATCATTTCAGGATCATCAATCATGTCAGCTTTATTGATAAACACAACTATGTTTTTTATTCCAATCTGTTTCGCTAATAATAAATGTTCTCGAGTTTGAGGCATCGCTCCGTCAGTTGCTGCAACAACAAGTATTGCTCCATCCATCGTAGCGGCCCCAGAAATCATATTTTTGACATAATCAGCGTGTCCAGGACCTATTTTCAAAGTACAATTTATATGTACAATCCACATGACCATAATGACGATTCTCAGTTTCATATTCAACGTTTGCCGCATTGATTGTGATACCTCTATTTCTTTCTTCAGGTGCATTGTCAATGTCTTTATAGTCACGGAATTTTATATTGCTGTTTTTCATTCTTTCAGATAACACTTTTTTTAACTACATTCATGTTATACCTTTTGTAATGGCAGCAGTAAGCGTTGTTTTTCCATGATCAACATGGCCTATAGTTCCAATGTTAACATGAGGTTTTGTACGCACAAATTTACCTTCAGCAAAACCTCGCGTGAATATAGCTAATCTTGGAAGGCGTGACTTTATTTTTCACATGTATTAATTTTACTTGCAATCGAGAAGGCGTGCGCAATATTGTAATGGCGAACATTTAAATTGAGCCAGGGTTGGATTTCCTTTTATGAATTAAACGAGCAGAGCGATTCAGATATTCTAACATATGACTGTTGAATGAAGCTTATCAAGTTATCTGTGTATTTGTTTGACTTAATGAGTCCTATATTTGCGTAAGGAATTAGTAATTTTGTGATCCGTAAAAAACTAAAAAGAGTTGCTTACAGTTATAAAAATAGCTGCGTCAAAGTGTTTCTTTATTTTACTTACGTTTAATCCTCACTTTTGAATTTTTATAAAATTTCGGAAAAGGCCCTGGTCTGAAAAAAATGTCCAAGCAAGGTAAACACTCGATCCTATTCGTTTTATTTAAAAATTAATCTAAATCATTATTTTCTTAGACACATTCTAATTTCTAGTCAAACAAGCTAAAGAAGCACGCAAGGCTGTGGTCAAGGGTACAAATTCTCACGAAAAGAAGAAAATCCGCACCAAGACCCACTTTTTCCGTCCAAAGACTCTTCGTCTCCCACGTACACCAAAATATTTACGTCGTGCTGTTACACGTCAAGCAAAATTTGATGCTTACACTATTGTCAAATTTCCATTGACTACTGAAACCGCTATGCAAATGATTGAAAACGAAAGAACTTTGGTTTTCGTTTGTGATGTTCGCGCTAACAAGAGACAAATTAGAGATGCTGTCAAGAAGCTTTATGACGTTCAAGCTGCTCGTATTAATACTTTGATCAGACCAGATGGACAAAAGAAGGCTTTCGTTAAATTAACTGCTGATTCTAACGCTCTTGAAGTCGCTAGCAAGATTGGTTTCATTTAAATAAATTTGTTTCGCACATACACTATCAAAAATGTAAAGTAAAAAGAGACATTTTAAAATTTAAATCTCTAAATCACTTTTATTTTTAAGTTATATTTTTGATGCCTATCATTCTGAAGCTTGAAGCTTTAGAAAATTTCTAAAAGCAAGATGGATGACACGTCAGCGTTTGCAAACATATTTTTTTGGTTTTTCGTCCCTAATCTAGCAACATCTTTCTTTCAGAAAATTCTATACGTGTTTATTCGTGCGCCGAATCCAGATTCCAAAAGGTATCAGGATCATCGGCGTAGAATCTACATTGCGATAATTGTTATATATCTAACATATACTCTAGTTTCTTCAATAATGGAAATACCTCAAAATTATTACAAAGCATTTGACGTGACACCTGATCAAGTTCCCAACGGATTAAAATCGAGGTTCAAAAGATTGTCTATTCTGTATCACCCCGATAAGAATCCATCAGAGGAAGCAGCCAAAATTTTTTTAAAATATAGAAGCATGTATGAAGTTTTAATGGACGATGTTAAAAGAAACGTATACGATATGTTTGGGTCGCAGATTTTTGCGGATTGTACACAATGTATTTCATACAGAGATTACCTGTCTTCTGGATTTTCTTCTTATCTTGTCTTTAATGGGAGCATATTAGTGTTACTGGTTCTTTACAAATTGATAGGCAGTGATCACGGCGTTCAATTTTGGAGATTCGTAATGTTTGGATTCATGGTTACTTTTGAAGGCGCTATTATTGCGGGTGCAGCCAATATAGATTGGGTGAAACTTTACTTTCCTTCATTGACAACATCAGAATTTTTGAAAATTATACATCACTTGTACGTAAACTTGTCAATCGCATTGAGTTTATTGGGACCCTTAATATTTGTTAATGATGCTACCCAGTTGACCACAAAGTTAAGTATTTTGCAGAATACCATCTTGTGTGTTTCGAAAACAAGCGAAAATATTTTACAAAAGGATTTAGAGCCATTTGAGAAACAAAAGGCGTTGCAAGACGTTTTATTGAACAAGGCCCAAAAGAAATTTGTTGATTCAAAGTTGATGCAAATAGATTCAAACTATGGAAAAATGCAAACTTCAATCAACGAGAAGGTAAGAAGTAGGTTGGCATCAAACTGATTAATAAACACCATTAATCTTTATAATTGAAAAATGAATTATTTTTAAAATTTCCATTAAACAGTTGTTTATTTATGAGGAATCTAATATTAGATTTGTTCATTAAAAGAACATTAATAAATCGCATGATGTCAGCAGGTAGCAATCTTCTTTCTCCTTTTGATCACCATCAACCAATCAGTTCACAAGAAGAACTCTTGCAAATAGACAAGAAAAATGAGTCACAAAAAGGTCAGTGAATGGATTAGCTATTCTCATCACAAGCAAACCAAAAAGCAAAACTATCTCTTAACATACCTAAGATTAGATTCTGTTAATCAATAAAAGGACAAAAACATAGAAGATCAGAAATGTAATTTTAATCATTGTGGTTCATGTGAAACACGAACATTATAATAACATCACTTGAAACAGAAGAAAAGTGACAAAGAAATACCTCCTAGAAATTAGAGTTGTTCATAAAAGAAATAAAATATAGTAAATAAAGGCTCATACGGTGGTGCATGTATTGTAATCATAAATTCATACAAACCGAGATATTATAATCATAGCCAACAAAAAAACAATGAGAGATACTTACAAATATTTTTTCAGGGGTGTTGGACCAGGCTCAATTTTTTTATACCCGTCGTTTGGAAATTTCAGAAATGGAATTTGGATAGCCCTGGTAAAAGTCAAACAATAAAACCGGGAGTACTTTTCCATTTTTTACTTTATCATTCGGCAATTAATCATCAATACACTGCGAAAAGATATCTCATTATTTTTTTATTCTTTTCTAATGTTCCAAACTCCCAATTCGACAAACCTATGTAGCCCAAAATTGCGAAAATTCGCAATGCAAAAAGTAACCTTCTCCAACGGCTGCCCAGGCTACATGACCGGCCAAGGTTCCAAAACAGGTCTCATCGGTAACAAAGTACTATCCAATCAATGCAGTTATCCAAGAATGGTGGGGCGTGAACGACCAGATCAAGCAAACAGCCGAAAAATTCGCTGCTGCTTCTCCAATGCTCGTTCTAGTTCCAGACCTGTAACCATTTGTGACCATTTTTCATGTAGATACCGCGGCCAGGTTGCATTTCACGAAGACGAGGCTAGCCACTTGATGTCCAATCTTGACTGGCAGAGCGCTGTTCAGGATATCCAGGCGGCTGTCGATTATCTAAAGGAAAATGGTTGTGAAAAGATTGCCGTTGTTGGGTTCTGTATGGGTGGTGCGTTGACGATTACGTCTTGTGTGCATGTTGGTGGGATTGATTGTGGGATTTGTTTTTATGGGATTCCTGATAAGGAGTTTGCGGCGCCGCAGAAGATTAGGGTGCCAATGCAGCTGCATTTCGGGAATTTGGATGAGTGTAAGGGGTTTTCGTGCAGGGAGAGTGCTGATTTGCTGGAAAAGGAAATGAGAGACTGTGGGAAAGATTTTGAGATGTGGAGGTATGAAGCGAAGCATGCTTTTATGAATCATTGCGGGCCCAAGTATGATGAAAAGGCAGCGAGTGTTGCATTTGAAAGGACTATAAAGTATATTGAAAATAAGTTGCATAATAAATAGAGACATGTTTATTTAAATGCATTTAATTTGAAAATTGATTTTCTTTATCATCTTTTTTGAATTTCTTTTTCTTTTCAAAGTCTTCGGGCAAAAAGCGGGTTAATAAATTCTAAGTGAGAATGAAAGAAAAGAAATACTTTTTTAGCGACTCTTTCATCTTCAATTGGGATGAACATTGAATTTGGTAGTTTAACGGGGAGCGTGTAAGCGTGAACACCAAAACCCAAAGCATTTGCTTTCTTTCTAATGTTTAATTGAAACATTTCGGCTATAATGTAACAATTTGTGGAATCAGGATTTAATTTATCTCTTGATTTCTTTATTTGGTTGCACATTTCAAATAGAAAATTGCAATTAGAAGCATCCATGATTAAATCAATGTAAAAGAGAGATATTCTATGAATAGATTTGAAAAGATTTACTTTTGAAGATTTTGAAAATTTAATTCTGAATTTTGGGATAACAAATGAATTAAAACACATAAATAAAGTGCCATTTTATCTTTAAGAGAATCCAACCTTTTTATAAATGAAAAGACCTAATTGAAGTATTTTAAAGTTGATACTCTTTTAGACAAATCTTTATCAGTTGCGTATAGAAATAAAAGTGAGATGTAATGTGGAGAAATTAATCTAGATTTGACCAGGGCAGAAATTAGAACAAAAAAGTTTTCATTTTGAGAAGAATAACAAAGATTTGAGAAATGTTTGAATTTGATTAGAGATTGAAAAGATTGAATTTTTTCTAATTTTAGATATTGCTTAGCCACTTTAAATTGAAAAGATTGAAATTCTTTGTTTGAATTTGAAGAAGAAAGAATTGGAGAAATTATAGAGATCAGTGGCTGAGCATCAGATCTATTTCTTTTTGAATTTATTAAATTGTAAACAAGAATTTTTATTATTTGTAGATTAATTTGAAGATCATTTGAAGTTTTTATTAAATTTGTCATTTCATAATCTACATTTTTAATAAATTTAAAACTTTTTATGATTGTTTTTAAAACGATTAATAGATTGAGATTTTTACTATTTAGATTATTTAAACAATCTTGAAATATTTCATTTATTCTGGAATCATTCATTCTAATCAAAACCAAAGTCATCTTTTTAACTAATTTTGCATTACGAATATTTTCATCTTCTTTGATGTCTTCTTTAGCTGTTTCAACTTCAATTTCAACTCTTCTTATGTCATCTTTAATTCTTGAATAACAAAGATTGGAAAAGTTTTCATTAAAAGGAATAACAGGAAAACAAGCCAAAATGTCAATAAACTTAAAATCCATAAACAATTCAACATTTAAAAAGTTTGGAATTTCTTTTGCTACAATTAAAAAGAAATTTAAATTTTCATTCTTTTTAAATAATAAATTTAACGTTTGTGGATGCAACGTTATTAAACTCATTCTATTAATTATTTCTATTTGATATTCATCTTTTATTCTCTCAATCATCTCTTCTCTCTTCTTCATTATCCTTCTCAATGGCTGCTCGGGATTCAAAAGTATTCTCAAATCTTTTTCTTTAATCAATTTCATCAAACTTTTTTCAATCCTTTCTGGATTATTAAATTCTTTGCTAAATAAATTTATCAATCTATTTTTAGAATTATTTAGNCTATTTTTAGAATTATTCAGATCTTGTGGCTTAGACTGTGCTAGATCATTTTCTTTTTCATTTTCATCTTCATCTATCTTTTCATCTTCATCTACTTTTTCAATACCTTCTTCCTTTTCATAATCAGTTTGACTTAAAATTTGCCACAATATTTGATAATCTCTTTTAAATCTAGACAAATAAACCCTTAAACAGCTAAAATCTTCCATAGCTTCAATAATACTCGACCATTGATCTACAAGGGATCTATTTCTTTTACTAGAAATTTTATCTTGACTAATTTCAATCATTTGTTGCTCATTTGGAATATCAAACAATGTTATATTAATCAAACTACTAAATTGTTTAGCTACACTCTCATCTGACGTCGCAAATGTTTCAAATATCCCTTGCACAATCTTTTTAAACTTTTCACTCCTAAATCATTTTATTCATTTCAAATTACCCATCTTCTTGTCCTTTGAATAATTTGCCTGCTGATTTAGCTGCTTCAATTCTCACATTGCTTTTTCTATCTCTTAGTCTTAAAATTAACGCTTCAATAACTTCATCTCCAATATTCAAACTATTCGGCCATCTTAAATTCCCAACACACTCAATAGCCCTCTTTCTAACCTTTTCTTCGCAATCATTAATCAACTGGCTAACCCTTGAATCTACTTTGGCACCCAAATAGCCATGATTTTTATACATTTGAATCGCATTCTCTACCCACTCCATTCTAATTGAAATATTTTTATCTTTAGATCTATCAAGCCATCTAAGCCATAGATCTTCACATTTAGAAAATAACGGAGATCCAAATTCTTCTGAAAATAATCTTCCAATTATTCTACAAGAAATCATTCTTATATCATCATCTTCATCCTTTTCTTTAAAATATCTAAATCTTACGTTAATCTCTTCCATTAAATGTGGAACAACAGCCATTATCAATTCATCACTAATTCTTATCAATTCAATCAAAAGCAAATGAATCCCTTCAATCTTTTTCAAATTCTTCTTCTTCTTTTCCTTTTCTTCATCTTCTTCATTCAACTGTTGCATAAAATATTCAAAAACAAGATTCTGAAACTTCAAATGATTCAACCTCAAAATATCCCCCGCCAACTGATACGTCATCCGCTCTCTATTTCCTCTCGTCAAACAAGCAAACATTATCTCGCCAACTCGAACATTCAACATATCAACTCCATCAACCACCTGGTTCAAACTCTCCATCAAACAAGTCTTCATATTCAACGATCCCTGATTCCTATTCTTCAATACACACGCATCTTACCCCGCACACACTTCAAACGCCATTCCAAAACACTCATTCACCAAATCTTCATCCTGCAACGACGCCAACAACGTAAACCCACCTATCAAGTATCAACTCATCCCTTACCAATCTCATCAAGCCCCTCCAACAGCGAAAACCTCTTCTCCCACAGCCNACCTCTTCTCCCAAAGCCCATCATCAACCTCCCTCGAATGTCTCTTCTCTCTTCTCTCTCTCCCCTCCTTCTCTTTTACATTCCCTCTCTCCTTGACAAGCCTCCTCAGCTCCTCCAAACAAAGCCCAAAATACTCCTTCAACTGCCGGCTGCTCAGCGGCGCATTCGGCGCAGTGATTCTCAGCATCTCGCAAACACAACATCCAGCCAACACACGGCATCCCGCATCCGTCTGCCGCATAATAGACAGGCACTGGTGGCACAGTGATGTCAAACGCTTCATAGTCAACGGCTCGTCGAAATCACTCACACTCACACTCGATTCTGTTGAATCCATCTGCTCCGCCTTTTCTAAAACTGCACAAAGTGTCTCCAGCTGCGTAAATAAGGATTCGGGTTTCTGAAGGTTTAGATGCATTTCAGAAATTTCAAAAATAAATCGAACTGGAGTTTATTGATATTGCTTTGATCATGAAGGTTACTTGCTGCCCTATGATCGATGAAAGATTATTGAAATTACAGTGTACTTGGTGACTGCCTTGGTGCCCTCTGATACCGCGTGCTTTGACAACTCACCAGGAAGTATCAGTCGCGCCGCCGTTTGAATCTATGCCACATTAGCAAATAATCCATTTACCTCCCTCGAACTCATGGTAGTCTTCTTGGTGTACATGGCCAATCGAGATGCTTCCGTTGCAATTCTCTCAAAAAGGTCATTCACAAACGAATTCATAATCGCCATGGCCTTGTTACTAATACCAATCTCTGGATGCACCTGCTTCAAAACCTTGTAACCTTGTTATTCTACTCATACCTTGTAATTGTATCATCCTATTCTTACCTTGTAAATGTACGAAGAATACGTTTCATGACGGGCCTTTTTGCGACCAGTCTTCTTTTCAGTGGCACTGGAGCCAGGCGGTGCTTTGTTGGCTACCTTGGACTTGCCGCCCTAGTTGATGATGGAAATTAGGTGTACTGTTGTGGAAATGGTTTTGGATCCGGTTGTTGCCTTTTTTTCTGGTTTGGGAGGCATTGGCTTTTTTCGTAAAGCTTATTTCTTACCTGCTCATTTGGGGTGATATCGTTGTTCAAGACTAACTCGCTCATTAAGGTATGATTGTCGATTGAGATCTTTGAGTTATATAAGCTAAATGAACTAATCAATTAGTCTTTATTAATCACATAACCTTTTGATGACATTGGCTATATGACATTTTTGTTAACATCTACCACGTATTTTAATGAGGTACTAGGCAACCATAAATGAGCCATTCAAATTTGGAATCTCTGGGCGTTAAATCTTCACTGCAGAGTTTACACGAGTTAGCAAGACAGCAACCGTTAAAAAAACTTGGAAAGGTTACTCCAAACACTCCACTAAATGAAGTTTTGTCTTTAATGGAATCAAAATCTGATTCATCCATTCCAAAAGATAAAAATTACATGGACCCAATTGAAGAAAATCCGAAAAGTATTTATTTAATGATACACCACATGCTTGGAAAAAGCGAGGGCTCAATTACTCCGTCGATGGTTAGGTCTTCAGGTCATAATAGCGGTTCTTTTAGCAATCAAAATAGTACGAAACAATCACATAGCGCTGCCCTGAAGGCCAAAAATGCCGCCATATTTGAAGCGATTCAATCTACCAATGGCGGAGACAGAAAATGCCGATCATTTGAATTGGAAAAACGAAATGCCCCCGAAGATAGATGGAAGTCTTTGCCAAACATTTATCTCAATTCAATGTCTCAACAAGATGGTGCTTCAAAACGGAAGGATTCAAATCTGGATGATCCAAATCCAAAACCAAGGACTCCGAGTAACAATATTGCTCCGAAGAAAAATCATCGCGGATACTCTTTAGATAATTGTATCATTCAAAATTCCTTATTCTCTAAAGCTGTAAAGTCAATTCATTTAGTATGAAATTGTTGCTAGTTTTATTGATTTAGGCTAATTCCATAAAGTACAAATCCATCAAAAATACAAAAATTGATAACTTTATTAATTCGAAAAGGCATGAGGTAGAAGAGAAGCCTATCCTAATGCAGCACCAAGTCCGGCAAGACAGTCCTCGACAAATACTAGATAATTCTCGATTTGAAAAGCGCAAAGTATACTCTGTTCAGCAAACCAAAGACGTAAACAAATATTAAAGACTCGAAAGAATCCATTGTCATTTGGTGAACCCCTTTCAAGGTATTCATACAAGCTAGTTGCATACGAAACGTCAGTCCCTATAAAAAGTGAACCGAACAAATTGTTTCATAGAGATTTTAGAAAACACGCAATAAAGTTGGCCTCAATCAAATAACTAACATTTGAACTACCCAACCCATAAGGTGTAGACTGTACACACAAAATTTGTTTAATTTATTGGCCAATAATCTTACATATGTCTGCTCAAGACCGTCTAAATCCATGTTTAACCTACGTGCCCTGTGCACAAAGGTCGTCTAAACCTACGTGCTCTGTGCGCAAAGGTCGTGCTCTGTGCACAAAGGTCGTCTAAACCTACGTGCTCTGTGCACAAAGGTCGCCTAAACCTACGTGCTCTGTGCGCAAAGGTCGTCTAAACCTACGCAATTTATGCGCAAGGTAGTATAAATCTATAGTTAAGCGTGACCAACGCCAGTCTAAATCCTAACCTACGTTGTGTTAGTTAGTAACACAATGTTTTTGGTCGACGCCAATGATTTTTAAATAAAGCCATCGGGGTTGTGTAAGTCGATGGTAAACATAGCTGTTTATCATTTCAATTGCTTGAGAAAGGGAAAAAGCTCTTGAAAGTATAACTTAATTTCGACTAAAATTGAAAATTTGAAATATAAATGGACAACTTTAACCCAAACCTGTCATTTCCATAAAGTGACCATGTGATAAATTTCATTTCATTTTTGTCATTCAAACTTCAGCCACCAAATGGCCCAGTTTCGAATATCAACATTTGATCCAGCGCTTTTAATATTCCAGATTATATCAGTCCAATGCCTAACCTATTTCACAATGCTTTTATCATTTTCAGCGCTATATTTCATTAGCGACTATGAATTTTCACTCGAAGAATTTTTCCCGCTGTATTGGCCGATATTCCCATCAATTAAAACAATAATATATTTGTTTCAAGCGTTTCTCACTAGTATTATCTTGAGAGAAATAATTGGAAGAGCCAAACTGGTAATCGACTTTGTGGGAACGTTTGTATTCATCCATTTCATATTTACATGTGTTGTTAATGGATCGATGCCGTATGTATCATTTTATATTATGCAATGTATTTTTGGAGCTATTACAATTTTGTTGGGAGAGCATTTTTGCATGAAAAAGGAGCTGGAGCCTATTGTTCTGTCAAATAATAATCGAAATGGGTGGATTGAATTGGGAAGAACGAATACAAGCTATCAAAAGTTATCACCGCTGGAAAATGTGTAATTACATAACGAGAACAATAGAATGCGAAAAGTTTATGTACAGAGACGAATAAAATCTAGTATCTAATTTTATTAATGCAAACTTGATTCTTTCATCTATATCCCTTCAAAGTCAAATTTCTCTATAAATTCTTTTGCAAAGTCCGCAATAAGAGAAAATACAATTTGCTTATTGCGAAAATGCTGTTCAACACTATTTCCCAGTGCCAATTTCTTATTCGAAATCACAAAAGCTTTCAATTCGTCCACCATTTCGCGATAATCATTCAGCTCAATCTGCATATACGCGTCCTTTCTAACATTACTGGCAGATTTTCCAAGATCATTAACGACATCCCCAAAGCTTCTGAACCCTGTAGCGACAACATTAACTTTACCATCCGCATCGCCTCTCATCTCAGTTGCCACAATAAGGAAATCCTTGTTACGATCAAGTGAGTGCAATATTGCTGCTATTTCGCAAAAGAATCTCATATTCAGCAAATCATTCCTGTCAATATTATCATTTGTAAGCAAGTCTGTAATTTGCTTGCTGCACTTTTCACCAATCTTAAAATTTGCGGTAAACTCGTGATTGTAATTGCCGATCTGCATGATCTGTTGTTTCAAATCATTGTACTTGGCAAACAGCGACGAAAGCAGCTGATACTCGTCGCTCGTATTGAACAAATCAGCAGAAGATTTCAGCCAGAATGCGTTGCGGAACATGTCGACGATGGTGTTTTCCAGAGTCTTTTCAATAAAGCTTTCAGCATCCAACGGTCTTTGTCTCATAGAAAGCTTATTGCCTGATTGAAGGATTACTTGCCTGTTTTTCTCATTGGCGAGGTCCTTGAAAGCTCTAATAGTTGCGTCGATCAGGTTAATGCGTGCTTGGCTGAGTATGTGCCTTTGGTGCAAGTTTAGCATTGCTTGGCATGATGAGAATAAGAATGAGATGGCGATCAGCAAGGTTGCTTTAGCGAACATGTTAGAAAAAAAGTGGTGGCTGGACNTGTTGCACTCTGTTATTAACGGTTAATTAAAAACGCGTTAATAACGCGTTAATAATGCGTTATTAACATCATCGGTTTTAAATTAACAGTTAATAATGCAAGTGTCCAGGGTAACATTCTAAAAATAGCGGATGTTTTAAAGTATAATATAACAGAAAAAATGAAACTCTGGTGTTTATTTACTCTGATATAGGTGATAAATCAACGGAAGATCACTTTTTATACCCGTAGCATTCAGAATTGGAGATAAATGATGACTTGGACGAAGAAGTAGAATAGGCTTGCCATATGGCAATTAACTTACTAATAAAGTTAATTAACTGTTAATTAACCGTTATTAACCGTTATTAACGCACTAAGTTAATTATATTGTTATTAGTAGGCGTTAAAGTGCAACCCTAGTGCCCTTGTATTAAGTGACCCTTTACCTGACACATGACAATCGATAATGAAAAATAAAAAATATAGGATTTAAAACTTAAACAGTAAAAAAATATTTAATTTGATATATTTATTTCTTTGGTTGTATCTTCACCAAGCGCATTTAGCAAGCAAAGAATTAGGATATTTCCTCACCAGGTATTTCCTGCCCTCATCCACCATCAGCAGCAACAAAGCTAGAGGAATCGGAATGAACCAATACTGCACAGGCACATTGCCAACACGAAAGATATTCGCATAAGAGTAGCTGGACGCATAGATATTAACCAACACAAGCACGACATTCAGAGCGAGACAAACAATGAGTTGTCGGTTGAATCCTCTTCCAAAGAACGGATTAGAATGCAGGAACGATTCGCGCCTGTTGCATGCGGCGAGTAGATTGCCTATTTGCATGATAGCCATTGTGACGTAAAAGATGCTTTGACTTTCAGCGAGTTTCGCATTGAGTGTTTCCAGAGAAAGACCCTTGTACCCGTCTGTCCATTTTTCAAAGACGAGGAAGAGATCGTAGAATCCAAAGTTGCTGAATGACCAGTACATGAAGAACATGCCGAAACACGAGAGCCAAATTATTACGCCGACAAAGAGGTAGATGTGCATGAAGAATCGCCAGTCTGTTAGTTTCTCCAAGCGCGGGTTTCTTGGTGGTTTTTTCATGAGATCGGATTCTGGTTTGCAGAACATGAGGCCGATTGACATGAGGACGTCGTTGAAGGTGCAGAAGAAGACCATTAGGTAGGTGCTGAGTGGGAGTTGCATGCCGAAAAAGACGTTTGAGATAACACCCATGAGTTCTGTGTAGGTGCCAGCTGGTAGAACGTACATGACAACTTTCTTCATGTTTTCAAACAATAATCTTCCATTCTCAATAGCGATTGGGATTGAAGCGAAATCATTGTTTAAAAGGACCATTGAAGCGGCTTCTTTGGCAACATCAGAGCCAGCGCCCATAGCCAGACCAATATCAGCAGCTTTTAGAGCGGGTGCGTCATTTACACCATCGCCAGTTACACCAACAACGTTATCGCCTCTCTTTTTGCATTCTTCAACAATGATCATTTTCTGTTCAGGGGTAGTTCTAGCAAAAGCAATTTCCGTGTAGAGAGCGAACAGAACATTCCAATTGTCATCTGATAGTTTATTAACATCGTCTCCAGTTAACACAATTGCTTTCAATGGATCATTTGGATTTGGTTTCATTTCATGCAATTTCATATTTTTATATTTTTGAATTAAATTTGAATCAAATAACTTTTCGTGATCGTCAACGATGCTTGAAGTGATGATTCCAATTTGTTTAGCGATTGCTTCTGCAGTTAGTCTGAAATCGCCAGTGACCATGAACACTTTAACGCCCGCTTCTCGCATAGTTTGAACTGCGTTTGGAACATCTTCTCTTGGAGGGTCTCTGATTCCAGTTAAACAAAGAACAGTAAATCCATTCATTTCATCTTTCATCGCTTGTTCCATCAATTTATCATCTTTAACTGGAAGTGATTTATTAATCTTTTTAAAACAAGAAACAATAACTCTTCTTCCACTTGAACTCCATTCTCTCTGTGCTTGAAGCAACAAATCCTTTGCAGATAAATTATTATTCTTTTCNTTGCAGATAAATTATCAGATTTTTCATCAGATTTCAAATCATTATCCATCGTTGGTACATTGTCACTTAAATTGATGATATTCCCATTGGATAACATTGCTTTATCACACATTTTGAATAAAACATCAGGCGCACCTTTAAGATAAATGAAATTCCCTTGCTTTGTTTGATTGATTGTCATCATCCATTTATTCTTTGAATTGAATGGCACTGAATAAATTATCTTGTTTTCATCATCCAAACTACTCTCTGGCTTCAAATTAACAGCGCTGTATCTTAGAATAGCAACATCAGTTGAATTCCCTCTAATGCCCATCTTCTCCAACGGCAACTCTTCATCTTCAATCTCAAACGCCGCGTCATTACACAAATACCCAACCTTCAACGCCAACTCTCCTCCCTTTGTTTTCATCAAATCTTCTCCACTGTAGAAATCTCTATCTGCAAACCTCACCCCTTCAACAAACATCTTTCCCTGCGTCAACGTTCCCGTCTTATCTGAACACAACACTGACATTGACCCAACAGTTTCAATCGTTGACAAATTCTTCACCAACACTTTGCGCTTGGCCATCCGTCTCGCTATAACAGTCATCGCCAGTGCAACACAAATAGGCAACCCCTCAGGAACAAACGACGTCAAACATCCAATCGCATTAATAATCGCAGTTGATATAGTCGCATACCCAGCATGATACGTATTCAAGTAAGTCGCCCACCATATAATAGAAATTATAAACATCACAATCGCTGCAATCGCTACCCTAAACGTAAACGTATTCAACTCTTGCTGCAATCGAGACAACTTGATCTTCCCAGTGCTAGACATTGCAACAATGTTCCCAACAACCGTTTCATTCCCAATAGCAAACACAACCCCGCGTGCACTGCCCTGAATAACAAACGTTGAAGAAAATGCTAAATTATGCGTCTCTAATGGATTCTCATCAGTCATCTCCACAGTCCCCGGTATAGCATCAGTCTCCCCAGTCAAAATAGATCTATCAAACCTCACATCAGGCGACACCTCAAACAAGTACAAATCAGCAGGCACTCTCTGTCCCAACGACAATTCAACAATATCCCCAACCTTCAACTCATCAGCATCCACTTCAATCTTTTGTCCATCACGCGTCACAATCGCTCTCTCTGCAATCAAATTCATTATCGCATTCATAGACTTCATCGCCTTCCAATCAACCAACCCATAAAACGTTGAACACGCTACAATCACCAACAACAACAGAAACGCTATCCCCAAATTAATAATCTGCGGGTCATTGCCACCCAGCGGCTGGTATGACACAAAACACAAAATCATCGCTATCCAAATAAGAGAATTAAACCCGCCAAACACAAAGTTCATCACTTTAAGAATTGGATTCGGTCGAGGCGTGTTAATGCGGTTCTTGGGCCCATTCGCTAGTCTCTCCAACGCCGCCTTTTCAAGCCCCAACGTCGGATGCGTGCTGTAACGCGTAAACACCTGATTCGCACTCAGCTTGTGCACATCGATCGCTCTAACGTGGTCTTCAGCCTTGTCGCCCTTCTTCTCACTCGAATGCTTCTCTATCGTTTGTGTAACGGATAATGAAATAGAGCGGAAATCTACAACCAGTCGCGGATCAGTCTTGTCTGGTATACGAAACGGTATTGTTGAGAAACCTTGCACATCCTTGATTGATCGAACAGTCATTTGATGATGCGGATTCACTGTCGCCCATGCCGTAGGCTTTTGCTCAGCTTGGCTTGCTGATAATCTTCGCACTTCTCTTTCCTCCTTTTCCATTGCTAATCAACGGAGAATTTTCTACCATTAATGTTCCTTTGTTGCTAAAAATAGAAACTTTATTTATTGATTAAAATGCTTTTAAATTCATGTTTAAAGTGTTAATTTAAAAGGTTTATAAAGTATCGTGCATTCTTAATAACCTTTTCTTCATCAAACCATTCATACGAATCATCAGGGGTCCACTCACTTAAACACTTCAGTAAATTTGATTGTCTTAAATTATCTTTTTCAACTTTAAAATATTTAGTCTTGTATCTTAAAAAGAGTGATAGCATAACCCATGTCGATACAGAATTGGGATATCTCTTCAATTCTTTAAAACACAAACCCACATTTCCATCACTCTCGACATTCGCAAAACAAGTCTTTAAAGCATCCTTAACATCATAAAAACTTTCTATTTGCTTTAATCCAACTTTAAAATCCCTTCGCTCACCCCTGCATATCTGATACGCATAATTCACCGCCGAATAATTCCTTGGATTCAACTGGAACAGCTTAATGGCCCATGCAAACTGACTTTCCATTACATTACAGCCTAGATTCTGTTGATTGTACACCTCTTGCGATTGAATCAGATATCCCCATGCATAATAATTGCGCGAATGGGTTTCCAAAATAGACCTTACAAATAAAAAGTCACTCAAAGTAGCAAGGGAATGATTCTGAGAAAGAATCCACAGTTTATGAAACCACAGGCATGATACATTAGGCGTCTTCTTTATCAGCAGATTGCAAACATACATTTCTCTTTTATAATCTTTATGCTCTGAATTTCTTAGTATTTTTCTCCTTTCATAACCAATTTTTATGTCCTTTTACCGTCTCGAGAGACTGTTCGGGCGATTACTATGAATAAGCAGCTCCAGCAACAAGGAATTCAAATCATATTCTTTACAGTTTGATAAATACGATATAAGAGATGGGATTCTTAATTTATTCAAGAGGAGCAAGCGTTTAGATTCTACAAACTGAAAACAGGTATTGGACTGCTCTAATTCGATAATCTCATATCCCGAACTATATAAAATATATGGAGAGCTTACATTTCGTATAATCCATTCTCTATAAATTCTAGTGTATGGAAAAATTGAGTGTCAGACATTTTGAAATTTACAGAATCCTTCCATGACTGTGAAACATTTAGCTATGACTTTCGATCTCAAAATATAGATTTATTTACTTTCTCTGCATTAAACGGTTCAAAAATAGATTAATTTGCTTGGTGGATCCTCGTATAGATCGGAAATTTTATCACGTCTTGATGAACAATAACTTTACAGGTGTCCAGGTTCTCACCAATGTTTTCCGGTCTGCAATGATCGCTATGGGCCTCATTTCAATCACAGACGGCTACATCATACATTTCCACCGGTCCGGCAAAACAGCCCTTTTTCTCATTCTATCAGGCCTATTCTTGGCCACCCTAAACATTGAGGCCATTGCGTGGGATTTAATACCTACCGATACGTGTGGCTACCGCTCATTGACATTGTACATCCAATCTTACATTTCCCAGATATGCCTTGATATATATCAGACCAAGATAGTTTACATATTTGTAAAATCGAAAAAGAAGCTTCCTTACGTTGCATTCTCGTTCTTTGCAATGAGAGCCATATGTCTCATCGTGTCACTGGGAATGTACTATGATCCTCCAAAGGCAGGTCTCTGCTCCACCGGATTTCCCGTCAATATGCTTGCTGTAGAAAAGGCTGTCTTGATTTTATTCAATTGCGGAAACCTGCTCACACTCTTCATCGCTGGCCGTGATCTCCCGGAAATCCAGGGTAGCTTGCTGAAAGGTATCTTGAAAATCCTAATGAATCAAGAACTAGTATCGCTGTGCGCTTCGCTTGTGCTAAACATTGTCTTTGTTGCAGCGACATTTATTCTGCGGCCAGTTGGCGGGTGGGCCTATTCNTATTGCCCTAGTGATATTAACCAGGGTAGAGTAAACAAACCATGGAGGACTACCTGTCTATCAATAGTTTCTCACTAGAAGTTCGGGCAAAATATGAAACTCATCTTTAGAATGTCGAATTCAAAAAGAAGTTTGGTTGCTATATCGCTTTTGAAAGCGTTTAAGTTAAAGAAGTTGAGAGCTGAAATTGAATGGCATCGCAAATTGCATAAATGCATTGAATATGCCACCAACCATCCGACGGAGAATAAAATACTTGTGTCTAGAGAGGTCAATAGTGCCGGTTCCGGCATTATGCTGTAACGGACATTCAAAGTTTTTACGATTATTATACTGTTCTCGGAAGCAATAATAAGACATGCTACGAAGTAATTCGTAAAGACGTGCCAGTTAAATTCTTCATGGACATTGATTGTCAATATGACACCGTTATCAGCGAATTTCGCTCGCTCCTAAATACGGACTCTGTAGTCAAAAGCCTTAAGTGGTATGTCTCAGAGGCATTGCATGGCATGGGTATTGAATCAGCCAATGAGCTTGTGAATGACGTTATTGTTCTAGATGCGTCATCTGAGAAAAAATTTAGTATTCATTTAGTTTTCCAAAATGTTGTTTTTCCATCTATTGAGCATTGTTCAGCAGTTCTTAGATGGATTATTGATAAGTTATACGAACAGGAATATCCTATGTTTGAAGATGATGGCGTTACAATAACTGGTTTTAAAAAGGCGATGTACATTAATGCGAGATTTCCTTTAATGGTGCCCTTAAAGCATGGTGATGATTTACATTTTCTGTTTGACAGGGGCGTCTATAACTATAATTGCAACCAAAACTTTCGTATGTGGAAATCGAAAAAATTTGAAGCCGGAAAACCGCCATTGGATGTCGCGTTACCATTTACATTCGAGAATTTTAAGAAAACGTTAATTACATTTCACAACGCTCCAATTGTGAGCGCATGCGAACTTGAAAAACATGTGCCGATGCATTGTGCGGCATTCTCATGTCAGCCCAAGACAGTTTTAGCAAAATGGAAACTTAAACTAGGGTGTGATGGCAACAACATAACAGGTGCTATTCTTAAATACTTCAAACAACGTATTAATGGAGACGTTACAAATATTTGGTATGATGAATCGCCACATGGAACTGGGGTGGGTATCAACATATCTAATGGGGACATGTACCTTTTGGATTTGGATGAATGCGCATACTCCTTAAAACGTAAAGGGCACGAAGGACTTATGGAAAAAAGGTTCATAAATTAATAAAGCATCGTTTCGGTTGAATGTCTGTTTTATTTGTTAACTTTTACTCTTCCGCTTGGATCGTCGTTTTTGCCTGGGCGGGGGATCTAAGGAGACGTTTTCAATTTCGTTCGGAAACAGGCTCTTATATGTTTGCTCACAACCGTCTATAGCAATTTGTAGTTTCTCAATGCTATCATACGCTTGGTTTAACATCAACTTATGAAGTGATTGCAATTTCAAACGATATTCGCGTAAAGAGGTTTGCGGGCGTGTTGATATAGAAACGACATTGGAGCCCGACGCTTTAGTTGGATTTTGCACGGCATCGGGTAAATGCCAACGGGGAATACAATCCTGGAACGACACTAATTTACCTAATATTTGTTTCACAGCTACAATATGTGAACATATAATTCCTTTGCGCTGCAAATAACCACATGTGCATTGGAACGAACAAATTTCATTGGATGTGGTTAATGTAACGTTTGCTAGCACTGCATCGGGGCTAGAGACTGTAAAATCTGTATTATCGCTATTTGCCACTACATTAAGAAACATTGCTTTACACATTTGTTTCATTAACTTATTTTCAGCATATGCGCCAAGTTTGCATTTTAGATCTTTTTCAAACTGTGACATATTTGCAACATTTACGAGTTGGGTTTTACGTTCAATTATTGATTTAAATTTTGCAGTGTAAGTTTCAAATATAAAGTCCGTAATTTGCATAATGGAAAGAGCATGAGACGCAAAATTAGCACCATAACTTTTGATGACACGATTGAAGGCTTCACACGCATTGGTACCAGACACTCCAAAGTCAAACGCTTCTGACCTATTCTTTCGACAAACTTTTGGCAAAATGGGCACGACGTATTAATTAATGTAGTTACGATCAGCTTGGGTTATTCTAAAGTTAGTAAAGACATTTTGCAATTCTTCTTCTATCTCAGCAGAAGATTTTGTTAGGACATATTCACGCATTTTACGGCGAAATGTATCGTATTGATGCATGCGACTTCTGAGATTTTTGTCTAATGCTTGCACAAAATGGAAAAGGTCTAGGTAGTGAGACAAAAAAGGTATTCCTTCAAAAGCTAACGTCATTGCGGCATCATTGTCAGTAAATATGATGGTTTGTGATGATCCAAATTTCGGACAAATATGTTTTAAATTGTTTATCAACCATGTGAATGTGTGTGAGTCTCCTAAAGATATAAAGGCAGCTGCGACTGTGTAATAAACGCCATGACAATCTAAAGACACCAAAAGCGCTAATGACTGGTCAAATCGAATGCATTTATATGTAGTGTCTACAAGCAACAAGTCACAATTAGTGGACTCAAAAGATTTCAGAGCCCTAACATCGCACCACATAAAATTTAACACTGTACCCAATGAGTCTCTTTCGACCTGTATACGCGTATTTGTGTTATGCTCTTGTTCAATTTGTTTTATGAGTTTATCATATTCGATACCGTTAGTTCCAAAAAGAGATTTGCGCATTGATTTTACTTTGCTTGTAATGGNTTATTATCCAATTTACGAGGATTAAGATTTTATGAGCGCATGGAGCGACACCAATGATAGATTCGGATGCTGAATTGAAATTAAAAAAGAAATCTTCTTTTGAAGAAAAAAGAAAAATGCATTATCAAATGAAAGAAGCTCTTCGAAAGAGTTTTGAAAATAATGTAGAGGACGAGGAAGATACGGAATGAACATAAATTTTGGGGCAAGACATGAATAAATTATTATAATACATTGACTTTTTAAATTTGAAATATACCTAATTCATTAGTCTATATTTTTAAGTGAAGGTTTGCGGCTTGGCGAATTGTTATGGATTCTTTGGCTCAGTTCATAGAAATCACTGGAGCTGATGCTTCTGAAGCCGATCACTATTTAGAAGTAGTTTATAAACTCAATCTATAAAGGCCGCAGGTGGGAATGTAGATATTGCTGTGTCTTTGTTCTTGGAAGGCAATCATCAAAGGGAAATACCGAGAACAGAAAGTATACGTGCACCAGATCCAATAGTTTTCCAAAATCTAATGGATAGCGATACGTATGATGAGAACTTTGAGCGCTTTGAAGAAGAAAGAATGACGGGTTCGGGTTCAAGGGGGTCCAATCGTTCAAGAAGACACCAACAAGATCCCGAACCTATTTTTAGTTCATTTAGAAATATAGTAGAAGAAAATACATTAAGTGTAAATGGAACAAGACCAGGAACTTTAAGCGATCTCTTCAGACCACCCTTGGAACTACTTTTTCCTGGCACTTTTGAACAAGTAAAGAATGAATTGTAACTTTAATTGAGGCAAGACAAAAAGCTAAAGATAGAGAATTATGGCTTTTAATCGACTTGCAAAATCCGAATGAGTTTGTTTGCAACACCTTAAATCGTGATTTATGGAATGATCCATTAATCAAGAATTACTTGAGAGAAAATTTTATTTTCGTTCAATACTCTGCCGAAAGCTCTGAGGGGAGGAGGTATCAGAATTATTATCCTGTGGAAAATTACCCTCATGTCGCTATTATTGAGCCTAAAACAGGTGCTTGACGTTTGCGTTTTTAATATCTAGGCGAAAGAATTAAATTTTTCAAAAATAAAGTGGAGCCTCTCGATTTTATTCAGGACTGCACCGAAGCGTTTGATCGCTACACTATTCAAATGACTCCGGCTATTCCTTTAAACGAGAATAACGAAGTCCCACTTCAAACCGAGGCTAATGATGAAACTTTTGTAAAGGCTAGTAAGGAAATTTCATAAATCCCAGTTTTTAGTTGTTGGGTCATTAGATCCTAAAGATGCAGAGGAAATAGACAAGAACGAAAAAAATTGTACAAGAATTCAATTTCGATCGCCAGGTTAATTTTTTAATTCATCAATATAGATGATGAAAAAGTCATACGGCGGTTTAGACAAAGTGACAAGGTCATTTCATTGTTTCAATGTGCAAAGGCCATATTTCCTGTACTTCAAAAACACCCATTTGATGTAAATTTTACCAATGATTAATAATATAGCTAATGTTTCATAAAGAATCACTACTGTCAAAGTTTGATTTAACTTTGACAGAGGCAGGGATTTCCAACGCTTTACTAAATGCAGTATTTCTTTAATAACAACACATGCTTTATTTAATTTTATCATTTATAACGTTTTCTACTAGTCATTATTACATAGAGTCCAGAGTCAACAGTTGTATTAATGTTGATGAGTGCGTCTGAGCTTTCGATATTTCTTCATCAAATTCATGCTCTAAATACTTAGCCTTGTTTCGAACAATGTCGCTTTTGGCTAAGAGTGACACAGCATCTTCTACAAAATTATCCATTTCGGTTCGTTTAAATAGTTTACCATTTTCCGTCCCCTCGATTTCTATTTATATGAAATTTCGATTTTACTCTTGAGGTCTTGTAGGACTGAATTCATTTGATCTAAGCCATTAGGGGATGGATTACACCATATCAGATTTTCAAAAACCACCACCTTTAGAACCCTATAGCTATACCAGAAATGAAAATGAGAGTGATGAAGACGAAGGAGAAGAAGAAGAGAATTTTTTTCTGCAGGATTCTTTCAGGTAAATAGTATGTTCAAGTTTAAAAGCAATGTGCTACCAGATATGATAGAGAAACAACCAGTGATAGATTTTGACGCACATGAAGATATTACAAAAGACAAGCATTTCATGTATGGTGCGAAACGAAAGTATGGAAAGCGAGGAAGGAACAAGGATAAGGAATATGGGCTGAATCCATCTTCAACTATTCATAAAATGAGTCCAGAAGCAACAAAGAAAATGGGGCAAGCTAATAGTGCATATGTGCAACGAAAATATGATGAAGCGATTCCATTACTTCAGGAGGTTATTAAACTAGCACCTGAAGCTCATGAACCATATAAAGTGCTTGGTTTAATAAATGAAGAGAGGGGGGATTTAGAATTAGCTTACAATTTTTTCATGATTGCTGCGCATATGGCTGTTAGAGACAAGGGCCTATGGGAGAGATTAACGCAATACTCATTGTAAATTAAAATACTACGATATTAAAAGTGATGTTAAAAAATATACACAGGCATTATATTGCCTTTCTAGAGTTTCTTCATGTGACCCCAAGGAGGTAGACGCATTATGGTTAAGAGCTAATCTATGTATTCAAATGAATATGCCGAAGAAGGTACAATAAAATGTTATGATGGAGAGTAGGCTGCAGAAGCTCTTTCAATTTTAGCGAAACGAAGGGAAGGAGACTTGCAAATCTTAAAGGAAGCCGCAAAACTTTATACGCAGCTTGGCCAAGTGAAAAAAGCCATATCAATATTTCTTAGATCAATGGATGCAGGTTCTGGGGTTTACACGACTTCATTCTCTCACATCAACATTTACGGTGAATTGGCCATGATTGATGGCGACTATGCCACGGCGGCTGATTTGATACCATTTTATTCTCTGAGATTGATAAGATCTATGTATCCTGATGATAATCGAAATGATTATGATTTATTAAGAGAGCATTTGCCACCTGAATTGAAACAAAAGACCCTAATTTGCCTTGTTCAAAGCCATAATCCATCTTCTGAAGTAAATTAACATATTCTTACATTCTAGCGATATTTAGAGTGGATGATCACCGACGTAGATCCTTCTGAATACCCAGATTTGTATTTTGAGGCGGGAAATGTCTATTTAGAACAAGAGCAGTATGGTTTAGCCAGTAGATTCTTCACAGTCATTAAAGATAATCAAGTATTATTATTATTTTATGAATTCTTCAGTATGATGCACCATTTTTATGGATTAGAATTGGGAAATGCCAGATAGAGTGCAATAACATTGTCGAGGGCATAAAAACCTATCAAAAAGGTAAAAGTATATAATTAATGTAAAAGTCATTGAATATGACTCTTCAAATGATGAAGCGCGGATGGCATTGGCTGAAATATTTAACAACCAGGGTAATGTTAAGGAAGCAATGAAATGGCTCCAAAGTGGTAAAATTAAAAACTCGTGAATTTATTATAGTTGGAACTAATAATGAAGTATTAAATGAAGAAATTGTAGTCACAAAGAGAACAAGAAGGAAAAAGGAGACGATTGTTGAAATTCTGGATGTTCCCAAGGAAATAAACTTGATCAATTTCGAGGAACCAATTTTTTCAAAGATCGATGATGAAATAATCGAGGAAGAAGAAATTCCTTACGACTTTGAAAGGTGCAAACAAATGAGGCTTATTTACGCCAAAGTTTCTTTCTTGATCAAAAGTGAACAAGGGGAACATGATTACGACGAGTCTTTGGAAACTTTAATCACAAATTTCTATAAAAATCCTTTTATTTTTAAATATCGCAAACGCCCATTCTCCTACCCTGAAATCAAAATTGTCGATTCTGAGGCAGTTCGCTTTTTGAGAAATGAGGTAAGCTATTCGAAGCTTTTCATACAAGATTGGAGATACCGATCTTTCAAAGGTTGCTGCCCTTCATGGTTTAGATATACACGAATGGTTTCAAATAGTCAATTTGGTAAGTTTTATATATTGGTATAAAAGTACCTTGATAGATGTATTTCAAAATCTGCATATTTAAATGGCGTTCGTTGTTTGTACAGGATTTCCCGCGCGAACATTTTCAACATGGACCCCGGCTACAAAAATACTATATTAGCAAAGTTTCTCATATTTGCAATAAAAAGCAATGATTATAGTATTATGAATGAGGCGTGTCGACACCTTTTGTCGTTTGATGTTGACGAAATGACGTGCCAATCATTTCATGCTCAAATTTTTAGGTCTTTACCTGATGCGTGCGACAACTTCACTCATCAATCAAATAATAAATATTATTATCGTCAAGTGAAAGAAAGACTAAATCTACCATTTTCTGCAATGATTATGGGAAATTTTTCATTAATGACGCGCTCATACATTATCGCAATTGGAAATTATCTAAAAGTCTTGAAATGTAAACCCGCAGAACACTTGCCTCATCTTTGCATTGGTGTTGCGTACTTGATGAATTCTACAAAAAGAACATCTAAGAATTCAAATTATGAAATGTTACAAGTAAATTACATTGAATTTATTTAAAGGCTTTTGCATATTTATTTAAATATTTTCGTTTGGAAGGTATGACCGCTGCTGGAAAATACAACATTGGAAGAGCATTTCATCAAGTAGGGATGCTAACATTTGCGTCTGACTATTACCTTCAAGTTCTTAATGATAAAGACGCATCGTTCTCTATAAAGTACTCTGCCGCATATAATTTTCATCTAATCCTTTTAAGTTCAAACAATCCATACAAAGCCACAGAAATTTTAAATAAATATTGTGTCATTTGATCCGTTTTATATTTAGTTGTTCTGCTAATGGATTGTAAAGCCTAGTGACAAAATTAGACGAATTCAAGTAACCAAAGTGTACCTTGCTGAAAGGGAGGCCGCCATCTCAAATTTATGAACAGATTAAGCTGAATTATCATTAGCAGAAAGTGTGCCTTCGAATATTTTTATAATTAACCAGCCCGCGTAAGATTTTCGTTTTCATAGTCCAATTCATGATAAATTGTTTGTGTTTTAATGTTTATGAATAAATGCTTTACCCGCTCTTATTTGTATCAAAAGAGCCCGCGAAAATAAATAAACAGAGCGACGGGCTTGGCTACTATCATGAATTGAACATTCTGGTAATCTTCAAAATTCTTTCAATGCTTTTCCTGTTTGTTCAATTCTGTTTTAAAAGTTGGACCTGCTACTGGGAAACACATATTCTTGGTTTGTTTTATCTTACACTGGCGATCAGTGATGTATCCAAATCCGAACATCTGCAAATGGAATAGAAGTTGAATTATCATCGCATTTTAAGTATTAAGTGCTAAACGAAAGTTATTTGACTCTGTGAATACCAAATGAGTGATGGCACTTATATTCATTAGGTACTCTGTTTAATAATTAAGAATATGCTTTTGAAGATTGATAGGATATAATTGTGAGTAATTCATTCATACATTGATCAAGTAGAACATGTGAATTGTTTTTATTGTATGGTCAGGAGTTCGGTCATAACATTTGGGATAGTTGCACGTTCCACTTCATGATCCGCTGTGTATTCTCAAAAAATGTTATGTTTGCTGATGTCCAAACTATTTTATTGAAATGATTATGTCAGTTTTTTTCAGAATCATTGATGCTTCTCTGATGGTATTTATGTAGTTTTGACAGGAGGGACTGCACAATATTCTTCCCAGACCCCTTTTAATTTAAATTAGAAAGCAAAGAATGTTTTCTTCCAACGACGCTTACATTCAAAAAAATACTTGATATTCTTTAACAAATTTTTATTCATCTTCCATGTTTTCACAAAGAAAATCTAAAATGCTTTGAATGCCAAACTTTTCAGCATCCATTGAATCTAGACTGTGTCCAGTATCGGGAAACATCATTAGTCTTTTAGTTTAACAATTTTCATTTACTTTGTTTTTACTCCTTTAGATTTAAGCTGATAAAACCAGTTTAGCCCTTGATATATTGGGACCCTTCTATCATTTCGTCCCAATAAAAGTAGAGTGGGACATTTCACGTTATCAACTAAACTTATGGGAGAACTTTTATATAAATGCTCAAAATGCGTTGGTGTGACAACTGGGGGATGTTTTTGGTCGAATTCTACACCAGCCTCCGCAAATGACCAGTCTGGAATGTCACTGAATGCCCCATTGTCTAACATAGAGAAGAATTGCTTATACTTGAAATGTCAATTACTGGATTTCTCAGTATGCAAACTTTGTAAAGATCCTTTTAGTTTTAAGAATATATTATACCGGGTATTTAGCTGTCAAAAAGGCGCCCAAAAAGCCACCGTGTGAACCGCCAATTATTCCTATGATTAAAAATTATTTTAAATACCAATCATTTTAGTGTTATATTTTTTCGCTAGTTCTATTGTTACCTCATGACAGTTGTTCACATCCAAATCACCAATTTTACCCACGAGATTATCTATTGTCTTTTGACCATATCCGATGGACCCTTCATAATTAACTATTTATCAGACATGAAAGTCTATACTCAACGCCACGATATAGCCAGACATTGCCAATATGGCTGGATACATGTAGAATTCATTTACAAATGAGCTGTGGGGCCCGCCTCGTATGTTTATTGGTTAAATACTTACCATGTGGAGATATTATCAATTTACCATTATGCTTTTGTGGCTGCAAGATAAGAACGTGTGAATTTCCTACAAATTCAAACGTGCAAGAGTAAAGCTCTTTTAAAGAATCTCGTAATGCCTAAAACAATTTCAATTACTATCAATTATGGGAAATGAAAACTTTGTTTGACTTTTATTATTTAGAGAGTAGAGCACCTATGAATATTGAAGTATCAAATTTACAAATTCATTGCACGAGTTTAGAGAAGAATCAGACGAAATTATCAGATCTTTTTTAATGTCTAATAAACAAGAGCTGCTTTCTGACGTTGAAATTCTTTCCACTTGGCCACTGGCTACATCAACACAAACGATCAACTTTATTAGTTATTTGGCATGATTACATTCAGATGGTTCCAGCAAGTGTCCAAAACTACTTTTGTATCATTTGTAAAGCAGTTAATCGACAATCTTTCAACAAACAAACCCGGGAAATCACCAATTAAAGGCGTCTCTACTTTATTAACAATAATTGTAGTTTTTTGAGTTTTGAATTCATACTTGAATAGTTTCAGATATATCTTTTACTCTATAAAGAATAGATGAGCTGAAATGTGGGCCACCAATTGGGTTTCCTAAAAAGATCTTTCAAGTTTAATGAAATTTTGCTTACAAAAAATGATGAGTCTGGTGATAAAATAGGCGAGCGGGCACTAATGGTTGTACTTGTCAATCTTTTCAATTCGTTCGATTTGAAGTGGTATTGATAAATATGCATGCTGCATTATAAAAATTAGACAATTTTACTTTCTATTATAACAAAACGCGAACCCATAAGTCCTCGGTTCCTCTTCTACTCCCATGAACAAGACTGTGTCTCCAGGACCAAAGACAGGCTTTGCCAATATTATTAAGCATTTTACTTGGCCAACAGAAAAACCATTAATTCCTTCAGGTAAGTTTAAAGATAAATCATCGAAATTAAATATTCCAAGCTTTGGCTTGGCCTTTCCTTGGAACTTTTCACCCCAGTCGTCACTGAATTCAAATTTCTTTCTTAACCCACTAATTTATGTGTACTTTAATTGCTAATTAAAAGTCTTAAGGTATAATTTTACATTTATCATCATTTATATTTTCTTCGACCACAAAGACGTAAAAATTATCTCTTTTTATTAATCGAGGAGTCCCAAAATATTCTTCTTGTCAATAAAATATTGAATTTACGATCCAGATAGAGACTCTTAATATTTTTAAACAATTTGTGTCGCCCATCATTGGTGCGAAATACAATCCCTTCAGAGTCTTTAAATATCGCTAATTTGACATCTTTTAAAATCAAATTCTCATCGATATAGGTCGAAGATACAATCGCCTTGGATTTCAAATCAATTACAACACTTTTCTCTATTTTTTTGTTTGTTTCAAAGTGGTCTTTATAGGTCAGTTTAACTTCAGCGTAATTATCATTCAGAATCACACCTTCCGATATTCTAGGGATTCTTGATAGCTGCTTAAAGTATTCCATATTGGAAATTTATACGTGATTAAGCAATTGAAATTTTGCAATTCAAAATGAATGGGTTCAAAGTGGATTTGTAAATTGTAATTGATATGTACATTCAGAATCAATAATGTTTTTTGTACTAGGCCTAATTGACCAATACTGGATGAAATATATACTCTCCGCAACAGAATGGAAACTCCATACAAAAGAATAAATAAAGCTGATGAAATATATTTAACTATCAAAATTGTCTCCCTAAAGTCCCTGATGATAATTTGTAAATATCTGAAACAATGAATGTTAACTCTTGCTATGACCAATTAAAAAATGAAATGTCTGGTAGTAATCCCGATTTGAAAAAGTGTGGTCAATATCTGTCAGTTTTAAAAGTAAGACTTTCTGGTAACATTCACTAGGCATCTTTGATACCACAAGTTCTAGGAAACCCCAAGACTACTGATGTGAAAAACCTAGTCGTTGCACGTAATATATTATTATATTGATGTAATAGGCGATGTTCTTGAACTAGGAGCTCTGTGGAGCATTAGAATGAAGGATATCCCTTCTTTCGAGCGTTTTTACAATCAACTCAAAACATTTTATCACGATTACAAGTAGTAAATATTTTAAACCGTGATTAGAACCATTATGCCTGAATCGCCTAGAATGTACTCAATTTTCGGGCTCTATTTGCTTTGCTTATTGTCACAAAGCAGAATAGCTGATTTCCATTCCGCTATTGAGTTGATTGATTCTAATCAGCTTTTATCTAACGATAATCCGTTTGTACGTCATCCTGTTCAATTGGAGCAATACTTGATGGAAGGTGCCTACAACAAAGGTATTTTTATTTGCGACCTTTAAATTAGTTTGGTATGCAAGAGGGGACGTGCCAGGAGTTGAATATAACTTTTTCATGGATATTTTAATGGAAACTGTGAGAGCTGAAATCGCAACGTCAATTGAAAATGCGTATGATTATTTACCCTTGCAAAATGCCGCCAATTTACTTTATTTTAAAGAAGCTAATGCTTTGAATGCTTTTATTAAGCAAGTAAATATTCAAAAATATTAATATAGCGTAACTGGAATGTCAAGGATAACATCATTTATTTTAAGGTTGCCAACAATAGTGTGAATCAAGTCCCTTGTGTAGAAGTGTACAAGAAGACAATGGAATACGCTAGAGAGCTAGAAAAGATTGTTTAATAAAGATGGAATAATCAAAATGACTTTATTTAAAGTTTAAATTCATTAACTTTTTGATATTGTCGTTGATTTTGTTTGCAAATTGTGGCAATGGCGGAGGTGTTGGAGGTATTTTTTCTTGTAATTTGTTTGTCTTTTTTGAAAAGATGTCCAGAATCAATTGTTGTTCTATTTTCTTGATACCCTCGTTAAATTTGACCTTTAATCATACCTTTAATTCAAGAACCTTTTGAAACTGATTAATTGTGCTATCTGGATTAAGTAGAATATAGTTTTCAACTAATCCATCAACTGGCTCTGCCGGGGTCATCACGGACTTTAATAAACTTTCAATTTTAGCGACTCCCTTATTTAGTAACTTTGAGTATGTTAAACTTTCTTCCCCTGTTCCTATGGAAGAAAACACTGAAATTTGTTTCTTAATTGATTGGCAATCCAACAGAAGCTACATAAACAACGTTAGTATAATTAACCTGTTCTGCACCAACTTCTGAAATTGTTTTGCATTTGTAAATGTTTTGTAAGAGAACTTGCAAGAAAGAACTAGGTAAACCGGGTTAAAAGGAATACTCTACAAATTTGTCGCAAACGGATTGAAAAAATGTTTTTGATTGAATTGTTTCTGAACATTTTTCAATGCTCTGCTTTAACAAGTTATTCAATGAAGCAACGTAGCTGGATTGATCGTCAACAGAAGATTGAGTTGACCAGGGCAGCTTTGTCATAATTGAGAACATTGGCGAGCTTTCGGTTTCAATAAACTTTACAATATCTTTAATTGAATTTGAAATCATCCTAAAAATAGGAATCTCAAATTGGCTTACAACAAAATCGAATCGATTTCATTTTGAAATGTTACAGCCTCTTTCAAGTCAACGTCAATCAAATCTTTTATTTTCTCTTCTAGCTGTTGAGTTGTTTTATGGCAATAATCGAGGGTATTAAGAAGAACGCAATAAATGTAAATTGATTTATTTTGAAATCTTTTCTAAAAAAGAAATTAATTTTACGAATCTATTTTCTTCAAAAGTTGATCTAAAAATTTTATTAGAGTTGACCCGAATATTCGGGAGATCTCTAAAAGGGCCTTTTTGTTTGTTATAGAACAACAATTTTTTAAGATTTGTTTATAGCGATAAAATAGATCAGTTGAACTCATGAATATCTTTTCGTCTATTTCTTTTTCAAGATCTGAATTTTTTAAACTATCCAAGTATTGATCTAATTGACAATTTTTTAACAATTTTAAAATTTACGCTTGTTCCTCATCGACGTAATACGAAAGGTAAGGCTCAAAACACGAAGAAATCACTCGATAGAAATTCGAAATTTCAGAATTCTCATTTGGAAATTTCTGAATTAATTGAGTTTCAAATGCAACGGTTTCTTTCAACGCAGTAATCAGCACTTTAACTTGAAACTCTTCTGTACGCAATAAAACCTCCATTATATCTTTTCTTCGTTCATCAACTTCAAAATCTATACTTTGTGTCAATGCAAAATAGTTCTGCTAAATGTTTCCCAACATTCCACCCTTTGGGAAACAATGATTCGTGCTCCTGTTCAAAAGTCTTCAGAATCTTCTTCAACCATGCAAATCTTCTATTCATATTTTCAAGCGTTGAAATCTAAAACTCCAAAGACTCAAATTTACTTCAGTGGAAACATTAATCAACGCTCTGTAGTCTTGTAACTGCAAATTGCAATAAAATTCAATAATTTTCATCCTTTTTATTCAATTTATTTTCAATACTGAAATTCATTTCCAAACAAGTCCGCAACTTGCCCACAACCAACAATTTTCTTTCCATCACCCTGGAAATGTCCCTGGCGCGAAAATCTTTTATAAGCCTCCAATTTGATTACGAATTTTCATATTCATTTATTATTCTTTTCTGTAAATTGTTTAAGCAATTTTCAGTTTTATTCAACAAAGTTTTTATTCTATTTGAATCTTTTGAGATCGGCTCAAAGTAACTCTTTAGATCGATAGCAACCTGAACCATTGAAAAGATTTCAAAATAATCTTCTTTCAATTGATCAATTTGTTCAACTGCAGTAACTAATAATTCCATTCTTGATTCATTTACGCAACATTTGACTTCTTTTCAAAATAGTTATCGTACTGGACAAGTTTTTCTTTGCATTATCTAATGCCCTTATATCTTTTGTGACTTCTTTAACCATAATGCCTTCTAATCTATTCAATTACCTTTGCATCTGATTCTATCGACTTTTCTTTCAAACTTAATATTTTTGAATACAGTTCATTTATCGCCTTTTTTGCTTTATCCAATTCTTTTGTTCCATCAACTGCACCTCCTTGTCCTCTAATAATTTCCCCAATCTCCTTTTCCAATTTATAGTTTTTGAATTTCAACTTTAGCAAAACTTCGTCTAGCTTGTCCAATGAATGTTCTATTTATTTAATATTTATTTCTTCACCATCAGGAAACAATGTGTTGATAGTTTGGACCAAATCCATGAAATTTCAGAAATGGATGAAGGTAAATTCAACAGCTTTTTCTACATAGATTCTATCATTATCAGGGCAAAGCTGGATATCGACGAAAAACCATTGAAAAGAGGATTAAAAAAATTGTATAACGGCTGCAGTGATATCGAACATAGCATTGAAACAGACCTTTTGCAGTTGGCGTTTGCAAAAGTACGTAAAATGACGGATGTTATAGAGCAAGACCAGAAAAATATGCCAGAAAATCAATTTGGTATATTTATTTAGCCTTATATAATAGATGAGCAAATAGAAACAGAGCAAAACGAGTTGTTACAGGTTCAGGAAAAGCTAAAGAATGAACTCGAAAATAAGAATAGGAAATTGCAGTACGATGCCCTTTCTTTAAAAATACAAGAGAAAAAACCATGCTCTTTATTAGCAAAGTATATAATTTGATCACTGGAATATAGGGAAAAGGAACAAATGCTACAAGAAATTTCTCAGTTGGAAGCACAAGTGAATAAACTACAGTCAACATTAAATAACAGAGAGAGCAGCATTATTTCGCTTTTGGATTTATTAAATAAAAACTATTCTTGCAACTAAATACACAGTGTAACCCTGGTCTTACAAAATTTTAAGAAATGGTTCATTCTTATTTAAAATACGAACCTTTTTCAACTTTTGGCGTAATATCTAGTGAAGGAAATATTCTTTACGAACAAGATGGTGAAAATGTTATAGTTCCAACTCTGGAATCTGTATCTGTGTGGAATTTGAGATTACAAGAAAGAGTAATAATTTATATTCAAGATAAAAGATTAAAAACATTATAGATCAAGATTGTCTTACTAGTATAAATTGTATAGCAAAATCTCACGATGGTTTACTTGCGGCGGGTTACAATGATGGATCTATTAGAATTTGGAAGAAGAATGAGTATGCCAGTCCATTAATAGTATTTAATGGTCATAAATCAGGAATAACCAAACTTGTTTTCTCAAAAGATGGAACAAAGCTGGCATCTGGATCTAAAGATTGTGATATTGTTGTTTGGGATGTATTTGGAGAATGTGGACTTTATAGACTTCAAGGGCATAAAAATGCAGTGACTGACATTGTATTCTTGAATGACGAATATTTGATTTCATCTTCTAAAGATATGCTTGTTAAATGCTGGGAACTTGGCAGCAAGGCATGCATCGAAACAATTGTGGACAATAAGAATGAAGTCTATTCTTTAACGCTAAGCCCCGATTTAAAGTACCTTCTAGTTGGATCGAAAGATCAACAAATTAGATTTTATTCAATTAACGTTGAAAATTTAACGTCTCTGGAATCTAACAAGGTATTTTAAGTCGCTTAAATAATAATTTAGAATATTTTTGTATTTTCTGGATGTTTGGAGAAACAAAGTCGCGAAAGAACGATTCGTTGCATTTTCACAAATTTCAATTTAATTTTTGTTCAATCCAATGACAAATCTGTTGATATTTTCAGAATGAGAACTAGAGAAGAAATCGATAGGAAAGTCAAGAGAAGAGCTAAAAGAAAGGGAGTTTCAGATGAAAAAAGTTGCTTTGAAGATGAATTTGAAAAATTAACAGTTTTCAAATGTGAACATAAAATAAAATCTTGTGATTTGATTGCCATGAAAAATGGCGCCAAAGTAGATTTTTGAAATTTCTGAAATAGGTCGTTTTTTCGCTTTCAAATAATTCAATCGAAGAATATTTTTTCAAAGTTAAAAAGAATGAAAAGTCATTTGAATTGGAAATTGAACAAGTTTGCAAGCTTGATCGATTTGGGCATTCATCGGATGTTAGAGTGGTTAGTCTTTCTTCTGATGACATTCAACTTGTCTCTGCGTCTTCTGATTGCGTAAAGATTTGGAATACGTCAAGCGGAAAACTTGTGAGAACTTTTAATTGTCCATTTGCGTTATCTTGTGTGTTTGTACCAGGAGATAGACAGGTAATTGTTGTAAAGTTTGCTGGATTAGATTGTTATTGGAACCAAAGAAGGAAATATATTTATTTATGATATTTCAACTTCTCTTGTAATAGAACAGATAGAAGCACACGAAGGGCCTATTTGGTCCCTTCAAATTCGTCCTGATAGAAGAGGCTTAGTCTCAGGTTCAGGGGACAAGTTGGTTAAATTTTGGGATTTTGAGCTTGTAGAAGATAAGGAATATTCATTGACGCAAAGAAGATTAAGTCTTAGTTTAACAAGGACATTAAAGATGAATGATGATATTCTGTGTGTTTGTTACAGCAATGACCAGAAATACATCGCAGTTGGTCTTTTAGATTCGACCGTGAAGATATTCTTTGCTGATTCATTAAAATTTTACATTTCACTATATGGACACAAAGTAAAACTTGAATTTTCTTTTTATTTTTAGTTGCCAGTTTTGTCGTTGGATATTTCGTCTGATAATACATTAATTTTGACTGGATCAGCTGATAAAAATGTGAAGGTTTGGGGAATGGACTTTGGTGATTGCCACAAGTCATTCTTTGCTCATCAAGATTCGGTGACTCAAGTCAAATTTGTGGCCAACACTCATTATTTCTTTTCTGCAGGGAAAGATGGAATGGTTAAATATTGGGATGCAGATAAAAGAGAGAATATCATGAATTTAAAAGGCCATCAAGGTGAAGTTTGGGGCTTGGCGATAAGCCAACATGGAAATTTCGTAGTTTCCGCATCGCATGATCGATCCATTAGAATGTGGCAAAGAACAGAAGATCAAGTTTTCATTGAAGAAGAAAGAGAAAAACAAGTCGATGAATTAATTGATGCGTCGATTTTACAAAATCAAGACAATGAAAGACCAACAATCGCTACTGCTGAAACTTTAACGTTGGGTGAGAAAATAATTGAAGCGTTGGACATTTTTCTGGAATCAAAATCCGAAATTTCAGAAACTAATCCAATTCTTTTGGCTTATGGGAATATTTCTGCAGAAGTTTACGTTTTCAAAGTTTTAGACAAAATTTCATTCGCTCAGCTTGAAGACGCTTTGATTGTCCTTCCATTTTCTTATGCTTCCCATTTTCTTTCATTTTTATCTCTAAATAGCCAAATCAATCCTTCGCTATCTACAAGAATCGCTTCATTCCTTTGTCAAATTCATTTCAACCAACTTAAAAGCTCTCCTGAATTCAAAACAATGCTCGACAATCTTCTAGTTGGAAATGAAAATAATCTCAAATGCATCAAAGTAAATTCATTTCTTAAACCTTAATAGGAACAAGTAAATTTCAATCTTGGCGCCTTGAATTTGCTCAAAAAACTTTGGGAATCAAAGCATCAATCTACCTTTTACGCCGATGAAGAATTGGATGCAAAACTAAATCAACTCTACCTCTTAAACAAAAAGGTTTTAAAAAGGAAACTAGTATCTCAATAAACATTTATTTCATTTGATCAATGAATTAATTTATTAATTCCATTTCATATCATTTTATATTGCTCTGCCTGGGAAAGCCATGCCTGGTGGAACGTAAACCGTCGGTGGTGCAAACGTGGCTTGTCCTTGTGTAGCAATCGCTGCTTGTGCCATTTGCTCTCTTTGCATTTCTAATAGCTCATTTCCTAAATTAACTTGTCTTCTCTTGGCTTGAGACGCCAATAATCTCTCAGCCGCTGTTCCATGCTGTCCTCCCTTGCCATCCTTTTTGTTTGCATACGAAACTGTTATCGCTTTGCCACTTAAATATTGCCCATTCATCGCTGAAATCGCTTGATCGGATGACTCAAAATTATCAAAATGTACAAATCCAACACCCCTTGAAACTCCACTGGTTGCGTCACGAACAATCTTGGGTGTTTGCAATATAACACCAAACGCTGAAAATGTATCATACAGGGTCTTTTCATCTACTTCTGGGGCCAGGTTACCAATAAACAACGTTGCACCGATATCAAGTTCCTTCTTGTCAGCTGCAGCCTTGTTTAGCCTAATAGGCTTTCCATACAATTTCACCATATTCATGATTTTGCATCTTTTAATTAGATATCATCAATATTTTTACGCATAATCAGCATCTTCCACTGTTGCAAATTCGCAAAATCCAAATCCTTGATGTAATCCTGTTACACGATCTCTAGGAATAAAAACATTCACTATACTTAACTTTATTTGCCAGCGTTACCTACTTGCCCTGCTTGTAGCATTAGTTCCCACAAAAGTGCTTCTGAAACTTTTTCGTCAATGTTTCCTATGTACACATTTGCCTCTTTAAAAATTCAAAATACTATAAAAATACCTTTGTTTCTAGCTATTTACATTTACCTTGGTTTTTATCTGGTTGTGCCGTGTTTGCTCTTTGCATTCTAAAATTTCCCAAATGGAAAAGATTAAAACATTTTTTGGGAAACAAGGCAAAAACTACGGTTATTCTCTCTGGAAACTAATAAGGGCAAATTTAGATTTGGAGACATCTAAATCTTTGGAATTTTGGAGTTGGATATGGCAAGTTTATTATGACGAGGATGACCATCGTTTGTTTGCGCAAAGTTTGATAATGGAAATGGTGGAAAATAATATTTTTGAGCTTGATAAAGTAAAGGAAAAGCTCATGTTAATTATTTTATCGTCTAATTCAAATGCATGTATTTATGAATCTATAAAGTCTCTATGCACCATGAATTGCTTTGAATGGGTAGAAAAAATTGTTTCAAGTCAAAATATATTTTATGTTGATATTTTGAGGTATCAAATACTGCCATATATGAATGAAAACGACCAATTGATTGTTTTGGAGAGATATTTCAAGCCAGAGACATTTAATGGAGACTGTAAAGATAAAGTTTTGAATTTTTATATTACTTTTAATGAAATTTCGAAAAATATTTTTATAAAGAATTTGGATCAAATTGCAAATATTAGTATTGATCAATTTGATTTAGCGTTGAAATTGATACCTTTATATAAAAAGGAAATAAAAAATGCAATGATTAAGTTTATTTTAACGTCAAATGAAGAAGATGTAACAAAGTGGCTTACATTTCTTCATGATTGGAGTTCTGATGCGAATGGCGAACTTTTGGGATTCGCATTACTCACTTTATATTTTAATGAAGAAATATTAAACTTTTGTATTAATATTTTGGCGAATTGTGAATATTCTTTTCTTTTGTTACTTTTGCCACGTTTGAATATGATTCTTGAAGAACGACATATATCTTCATCAACTGCTAAAATGATTCAGCAGTTTATTTTTAAAATAATAACTTTAAAAGGATTTAAAGCATTAGATTTTGATTGTGAAATTGTAGATTCTCTAGGTTATTACAAATCAACAGCGAAGAGTTTTGATTTCAATTGGTACAATCAAAAATGTGAAAATTATTATTCATTCGACCTGGTTACCTCACTATGTTTTCATTCAGATCACCAATTTTCTTCAAGTGCACTTAATTTGCTTTTAAAAATGGCGGATGATTGTGTGGCACAGCAGCAGTTGTTTCTTCATTTAAATCTGTTGTATAAAAGTGGAAAGATATCAATTTCTACATTTCTAGATTCACTTTGTGGTTTTCAAATGGATTCAATGATAAGCGCCAGAGTGATAAATCTCTTTTTGTGTTTAATAAATCAAAGCGATAAGCCCAAAACATCTAAAATGGCATTTTCATTTTTCACAAAGTTTTGCGTTCAAAATAGCCGCGCTTTTCCATATTTAAGGCAAATCCTTTTTGAGAAAATAAATGATTGTGAATGGGAACTAAGTTTGGCGACATCGATAAGGTAAGTTTAGCGTTTAGTCTCTCATAGTTATCTCAGTAAAATGAACGCAGACAATTATGGGACTGATTGTTTAATTTGGATTTCAAGGTATTTTAAATCTCAAAGCAAGGGAATTAACAGACAAATTTTATTTTTAATATTAAATTCTTTCATGTCGTTGTCTTCTATCGCTGATCCTCGCGCAAGTAAGATTCCCATACCTGGTTTCCCGTAGTTTTAAACATTTTCTTGTTTCCACTTAAACCCTTTCTTGATGAGGACCTTTTGGTTTTCTATTATAGATTTATTGGATTTTTAGGAGAAATTGGCGATTCCACAAACTCTTTTGAATCTTTGAAGCAGAATTGCATAAATGAAATGACCAGGGTTGTTAATGCATATCTTTTGCATGGAAAAGGAAATGTGAAATTAGTCGAGGCGTGTCTTGATTCTTTAATTAAATTAAATCATGCAGTCGAAATAGACGATTTAAGTAAATTTTTATCGATTGGCCAAGGCGCTGTTAATTATTTGACTTGGTTAGTGAATTCTGAAATTTCCACGTTGGGGAGGTCTTCAATTGCCGGGGGATCCAATTTGCGATTGGAAGCATTAAAGTTTGTTGATAAAATTTCTCCATTGTTTAAAAATTCTTTAACGCCGCCAGCAATTAAAAGTTTTAAAACATTTTTTGATTTACTTTGTTTAAACAATGTTGACATAAAGTCATTAAGGTTAAACTATTCTGTTCCTTTAACTCTTTGGGATTCCATATTTTTTCATTTGCATTTCATCGAAATTTTGAAAATTTATTTTAATAATAATCCTAACCAAGTTGAACACCTTCTTAAAGAAAGTTTGGATCTTGTTTCAAACAGTCCCGATTCAAGCATCGTTTCATTCTCAATTATACTTTTAACAGGTAGTTTATAATAATTTGGGTTATTTTAGCAATTTATTATTTTATTCAGAGTCCAGAACTGGATGAATTGTATAAAAAGTTTTCCCTCCAATTTACAACCCCAGAAGAAAATTATAGTGAAGACGTTCATCTATCAAAAATTGTATTTCTTGGACTTCATTTTACAAATTCTTTTAGATTGAATTTAAATAGTATAATTATGAATGGGTTTCATTCAATAATAAAACACTGCGACACAAACTTGCAATGTATAACGTCTATTATACTTGGCAGAATGATATCTTCCCTTTTATCCACTGCTAAACAAGAAGAAATAAATTATTTGATAGAAAATAATAAAGAAATTCATTTTGAGCTCGTTTTATGCCAAGTATTGATTTTGAATCCTGGCTTAAAATCATCCGTCAGAGAAAAATTGAAACTTGAATTTGAAGAAAGAAAATACAGAAATCTTTTATCAAATATTTTAGAATCAAAAGAAATTCCTCTGTCTGATTCATTTATTCTTAATTCGCTTCCTCCAAGCATCGATCCAATGGATGTTTACTTGAATAAATCTTTAAGCAATTCTGAAAGCATCAAGAATCGTCGAGATTCAATTGTGTTATTGCTTTGGGGAATTTCTGGGTTTGTTTCTACCTTGAGTTTCCAGACAGAAATTGAACCTAAAAATTTATTTCAAAAAGATTCAATTTTATTTAATTTAATTGAATCCCGTAATGAAATTGCGTTTAAAGTGATTTCTAACTGTCAAAATTTGCCTCGTATTGATTGGTCAAATATTTTAGATATTTCGGAAACTTCATTTCTTCTCGCTTTCAAACATTGCATTAAAACAACCATCACAGGTAGCGATAAAGTCATTCAAAAACACTTTTCACGTTCTCTATTTTCATTTATTATTAGTGTTCTAAATTCAAAACAGTTTATTGATTTGGCAGTTAAGAATATTCCAAACCTTTTAATGGATGCGCAGGGAAATTTCGGAGAATCAATTTTGTTGGCATTTTTTGAAAATGAATTCAATGTGAACGAATTCTTAGCAAATACGATCGCTGCAAAAGGTAAAATGTCAAAATCCACTTCAATGGCTTTTTGTTCAATTATTTCAAAATGTCATGACAAAGACACCCTTATCTTAATGGGTCAAGTAGCTAAAGAGAAAATGGATCCTGAGATCACTCAAATGTTAATTGAACAATTTAACTCTGTTGATTCATTATATTTTCTAAGGGCTTTTCCTCATACTTTTAAAGAAATATTTTCATCATTCATTCTTGATCCTTTTGTTCATTTAACCGTCGTAAAGTTCTTCAATCAATCTGAGTCTGTTTCATTCTTCAACAATTGCATGGACTCTCTTCTAGTTTCCAATGCTTCCGCGGATCAAAGACAAAATGCTATCCTAAAATTATTTGTTGCTCTCTTTTATCCAGATCTTATCAATGCGCCGTTGTCTGCATCACTTGTCATGTCCTTGGCCATTAAAATGATCAATTCCAATGAATTCAAAAAGCTCTCCATCTTAATAAATTAACTTTCCTTACTCTAAATTTTTTGAATCGAGTCTTTATGACAAATGGATTCTTCTTATGAAGATGAGGACGATAGAAAAGCATGAAAAAAGGGCTCCGCCGAGGATTGAACTCGGGACCTCTCACACCCAAAGCGAGAATCATACCACTAGACCACGAAGCCTTATGGAGGACAGAATCAACGCACTATTCCTGCTTTGAAAAACTTGATGATAGTACATGAATCCACCATCGATTTTGGTTTGACCCCAAAAACAATTCTACAAGCACATAAACAGACATGGCAGATTTATAATGTCCCTTTGTATAATCACATATGGTCAAACCCTCTCTGGCTGGCGCTATTTGGCAAATCCATTATAGGTGATTGCATTTCTAAAAGCTATAATCACAGTTTCACAACAGCTTTTACAAGTGTAAATGCAGTAAACACAGTCCTTCTGGTTACTTATAATTGTTTTGCGACATTTGCAACAATTGTGCATTATCACACCCAAAGTCTGAGCCTTTGCTTATCATCTGATTGCCGAACGTGTAGGTACACTACCTCTTGACAATGATTAATGAAACATTTGAATTCAGGAACAAATGTCGCATAAATCTCTAAAAGAATACACAAACAAGATAGAACCATTCTTTGGAACTACAAAAATTGAAAACCCTGAGGAAAATTTAGAAAATGAAAAAACGAACCCCTGCTTTTTGGCTTTGATGTGGTAATCAAAGTGCCCACTCTTGGCCTTGGAACCGCTTTCGTTCATTGGGTTTACTTCGCTGGCGCTTCTTGAAAGCTGGGGTCGTGCATAAATTGCCACCTGTGGCAACGTACAGGTTTAAGATGATGACACGTACACGCTAGATGAAGCAACAATCGTGTTATAAAGGTTGCTGTGTCTGGTTAGTGTTATTATCTTTGTATAGCATTGTCTAGTCATAAACGTCAGGAGGAATATTGATGGCTTTTTGATCGATTTGGTCAAACTTTACTTAAATGTAATTTACGACACTGTCCGTACTACATGGTACATGCACAGAAAAAGACTTGCAGAGTTTTTGGGACTATCGCACGGAAAAATGGTTGACTCCGAATTCATTTAGTCGACGTCAGGGTTTAGATGTTGTTGCTACAGGTACAAAAATAATCATAATTCTGTATGTTTTGTAGATTTCGCAATAACTAACTATGCGATTGAAAAATTTAATCTTACTCTATTAAACGAAAACGGTTCTGCTGTTGATTGCGTAAACACCTTTTGTTTTGATTTCGTGAAGGTTTTTTAAAACGAATGTGTTTGGTACCAAACACATGCTCAAGATACTGTAATAAGGCGATTGCGATTGTTGAAAAATCAACTCGCGTCCAAGAAGACAAACTGACAATTTAATACGAAAAAAGAATATATGTTCTTTATTCTGGATGTTTACACAGTTTCATGTGACTTTAGAAGTACTTGGGTTCAGTGGAATTTTTGTTTAGCTTCAATGTCGTCAACGTTCTATAAAAGAATGTACTGTAATATAGATACGTGGCACTTTGTTAGTTTTTAAGGGCCTCTCAAAAAAAATTGCATTGCAAATATTTATCTATAAACTGCATGGACAATGTGCGACGCATACTTAACGTTAAAGTGCACAAATGTAAACCTTGATGCTTGGTGATTTGACCGATGGCATGACATAAGACGACTTCGAAAAAACTGTGCATGCGTTGCTGAGTAGATATTTGCGCCATTTATGCCAACAGGTTTGAATATTTAATTTGGTGTCAACCAATTTGTCACCTTGTCAAAACACAATTAAAATTACTTTGTATCAATTATAATGTCGGCCAGGGAGCATAACCATCGGACCCGTATGCGTAAGAAGACCACATATCCTTAGTGGCTGTAACTATTGGGGACCGGATGTGAAGAAGGGGCTAGAGGACAAAGGAACTTTATCTGACCAACTTTGCATGGCACTTACTATTTGTATATTGCATTAACGTAGCGGATGTTGTTTTAGTTGTGAATTTAAACACACAAAGCAATTATAGTATGCCACAAATTCAAAATTTCCAGGCACCTGATTTGTGGGTTGTCTCACTTTGTATTGCATTGGCGTCGTTTCAGAGACTCTTATATGCGTAGGTCCCGATCAAGGCATATGCATCGCGCGCTACAACAACAGCGGGCTATGGCCACGTCGTGCAATGAATAAATACCACTTACCAGGCTTTATGTGCGATCTATTTTCAACGTCGTTACTCGTGCCTGTACATCCGCGCAAATCATGTACATGTCTATCAATATAGCATGGCGCAGAACAGAATATTTCGACTGTGGATCTAACTCTACGAGCTGTAGATGTTGACTATTTTCAAATACATGTTCAAGCATTGCCAATGCTGAAATGCGTTTGTACCAACGGTAAATGTTATAAACATATCCTGGTCACGTTCGACAAGATCCAGGAATGAGTTTGCACAAAACATTATAGATGTTATAGTTAATAACCGTGTCCTATACGAGTTAAACATAGTCCACATAATGCCAATACCGGAATAACGCACCTGCCCATTGCGCGCGGTCAATACTTCATTTATTTGCAAAAAGTGTGCGCACGAGAAAACATGTTGAGTAATTGTCATGGTTAAGTAACACGCCGAGCCAAATATTTGTCTTATTCGATGTTTATTTTGCGAGTGCAGGCCTAGGCGAATATTTAATAAATTGACACCCGCCGCCCGCAGATCGTTGGCCCAAGGTTTAAGTCCTAAATGCACCCTGTTTGTGACATTATAATATGATTTTAATAGCTCCGGGACTCGCATCATGCGTAATGACTGTGTCGATGACGACATGCCTTTTAAACATGTCACTTTTGATGCATAAAATATGAACGTTCATGTGTGCCAAAAACATTGCAAACCTCAACCTCGTACGCAACATCCTACAAACAATGCATTTGCAATTACTGACGATCATGCACAATATTAGTACGACTTGTGTTTCAGGACCCTGGTAATAGAAACTCTCCAAATAATGCGCGACACCACTAAAAGAGGAACACAATTGGGATCAAACACTACAAAGACATCCAACTTTCGTTTGCACATCCATTTACTCTCATGTTAACTAATGATTAGTTTACCACGTATTGTCCTCGTTCTATATGTAAATATATGAGGTTGGAATTGAAGCACGCAACGCATTGGTTTCCGTCGATCTGTTGTCATCTCAGTGTCATAAACACATATTTTTTTGCGTGATTACATTATTGATGCCCAAACTGTTCTTGCGATCACGCGCTACTCATTTTCATTGGTCACGTAAAACGTTTTGAGGTGTCTAACGCTAATACGCCCTCTCACCTAACGCGCACATTCTACGTCTATATCACGACGCCATGACGACATGAATACATACAATAAAACATCGCCTGTAAAATATCGGCCATTTTAAATCAAGTAGCTCACTGCAAATAAATCGATTGTATCGTGAGAATACACATCCGACACATCAACGCAGTGAAATAGACGCTGGACCTTAAAACAGAATCGCCAATATCACGTGTCCAAACGCTCACAATGTAACCACGTCAATATCAGGCGACATAATACCTTGAGCTGCGGTACGACTCTATTTATGTTAATCCGGACTTCACAAAACGTCATTAAAGTTGGTCAATTGCGCGAAAAGTATAAAAGCATTTACATATAACAAAATAAAAATTGACTGTAGTGGGTCATGTTAAGCTTTTAATACCGAACTTTGTTTGACGACGATATCCAATTGGGACTCCAAAGCAGACATTCTCCACCAACTCCCTTTTTGTTTTTCCCTGAAGCCAACCGTTTAATCGCAATTGTTTGAATGTCGTTGGTAACAGGCACACTTGTCTTAAAAAAACTGGGCATTAAAGTTTGCCATTCCAGTAAAGTATCTCTGCAGGTGCATAGATAACACGATTACATATACGCACCACTTTATTAATCGTTAAAATAACTCATTATAATCTTAACACAAACGAAAACTTAACCTAACTTAACGTTACCTTCTATTTGATGCCAGGATCATCCTTTTATAGCCATATGACAGTGATTGATAGAGGTTTTTCACTTTGTCACTTGCCACACAAGTGCCTCTTAAATGTTTTTGTCTTGTTTTGTTCTTTTTTGCTAGTTTTGAATTCAAAGACTAAATTTGGACAAACGAGATTAAAAAGTTCGTACATTCCTTAACTTACGGTTTAAATTTGATGTAAACATAGTACATATGCTTATAATTTTTTTACTGCGTGCGTATTTACAGTCAGCTGTATTTTGTCTCTTCAAATCAAAATTGCTGTTTTAAAATAATAAATTCTTTAAAATACAAAATTATAAAGTTGATACCCTAGGGCAAAAAGGGCTCCGCCGAGGATTGAACTCGGGACCTCTCACACCCAAAGCGAGAATCATACCACTAGACCACGAAGCCACGAGACATACGATTACAAGAACTATAATATTGCTTACGACAAGACATTTGATGTAAACTTTTTTTTATTTACTACTTAATCGCTTTTTAGAGGGTTTAGATTGCATTAATTTATAGTTGTTTATTGACTTCTTCAAGAACAGATCGAAGTTTGTTGAACTTTTCCATTGATCTTGCTTCTGATTTTGATAATTCCATTTGTAATTTTTCTATTTCTTTTGATTTGTTGATATTCTGATTCTCAAAATTTAGCAGTAGAGTTTTCATATTCAAATTATCCTTTTCTAGAGAATCCAATTGATTTTGTAGTTCCTGGATCTATTTAAAGATATAAAGGTGGTACCGTTGACTTTTTTTGCAATTCAGTAATCTGGGATTCTTTTTCCGACATTTCTGCCTGTTTAATAGTCATCAATTCTTTTTCTTTACTTGAGTAATCCAACTTCATTTTTTGGATCTAAAATTATTATTTAAAGATTTATACTTCCTTTTCAACGTATGATAAGCTATCTTCACGTTCTTTATATTTTTCCTTGTACATTTTAGCTTCTTTTTCAATCTTTATATTTTCAGATCGCAAATCTTCTATTTTCTTTGAAAGAAAATGAACTTCTGATTCAATTTCAGTCAACTGTTTTTATAATGTATTTCTTAAATTACTTGAGTAATGAGAACGTCATTTCGATCGGCTTCCATTCTCAATTTCTTTTCCAATTCATTTTCTTTTTTAGCGTTTTTTTCAACAATATGATCGATTTCTCTTCTCTTTTCTTCAATTTTGTTTTGTAATTTTCTTATCGAATCTAATTGATCTTCAACAATTTTGTCTTTAATCTTGAGTGTATCAGTCAACGAATCATATTTGCTTTTTAGCCCATTAAATGATTTCTCATTTTCTGTAAATTTCAACTGGAGAGCCTCAAGTAGACTCTTCCTTTCATCAAGTTGAGAATTTAGTGTCTGTATTGTTTTATCTCTTAGATTAATATCATTATTTAAATCAAGAAAAGATTTATTTATATTTTTAGCGTTATTTAATTCTTGGTTTAAAGACTGGAGCTCTTGTTCAAGTTGTGCATTTGATTCCCTTAATGTGTCCAGGGTATTTAACAGCCCCAATTGCTTCTTTTCATTTTCTTCTTTAAAATTTAAAATAAATATTTTTTGTTCTTTTATAACATTTTCCATTTCTTTTATCAACTTTTTGTTTGAATTGATTTCATTTTGGCTTTGCTGAATGTTCTTTACTAAATCATCATTTTCTTTCTTCAATTCAGAATAAACCAAGAATAAATTATTTTAAAATATCTTACCTTTTCTTTTTGGGCTAATTGCGATTCCGTTTCAACTTCCTTTTCTTTTAGCTTGGACACAACATTCCTTTCCTTTTCAAGTGACGCTGAAATCGATTTAAAATCTTCTTCCAATTTTTTTATTTTCTTTGAAAATTCTGATTCTATTTCTTTTCTCATTATAGACTTTAACGATTCAATCTCAAGTTCTTTATTGGATTTCAGACTTTTCTGTTTTTCTTTCAAGGATTTTAATTCAAATTCCAGTTCAAGTTTATTTTGATTCCATTGATTGAATTTTAATTTGAAAAATTCTTTTTCTTTTTTATTTTTTTCCGTTTGATTTTTTAAGCTTTCCTCCAAGTGGCTTAACTTACTAGCCAGGGTCAAACATTCATTATGGTAATGATATTTTTCCTTTAACACAAGGTCAAATTCTTCATTTCTCTCCTTTAATCTCTGCTCCATAAACTCTAAACCCATTGCTAGTTCAGAAGTCTTTCTTTCTTCCAAACTTAGTCGATTCTTTTTAATCAAACGTATTCAACTTACTGATGTCTCAAACAACAATTCAATATTTTTATCTTTCTCTTTAAAGCTCTTTTCATAGTCAAGTTTGATTTGCTGTAACTTTTTTTCCATTGTTTGTTCAAATTGTTCTTCTCTCTTGGCCAGTGCCTCTTCTTTTGATTGCAAGAAACTTTCCTTCTTGTTCAATTCTTCTTGTCTGGATTTTATGAAATTTTCGTGCTGGGTTAAAATTTCTTCTCTCTTCTTTAATTGTTCGTCTTTGTGGTCATTCATGTTTTGGTTATCATAATTCAAATTATTTATTTTTTCCAAAAGAATTTCTTGGATTTCTTTAATTTTGATTTCATTTTTCTCATCTATAGTTTTCAATCTGTTTTCTTCATTGTCTGTTTTCAAGCTTTTCAATTGAGAAATTTCGTTTTGTAAATCTTGAATCTTTTTGTCGTAAATATTTTCTTTTAGAAATGTTTGGATTGAATTTAAAGTACCAATCAACAAATTTTCATCTTTTTTGTCATCTTTAATAGATTCAAGCTGCACTTGAATATTTTCATCTATTTTTTCATTTTCTTCTTTAAGATCTTTAATTGGAGACACAGCCACATCTTGGAAAATGTTTTCTTCTTCTAAAACGTCCATTTCGTAGATGTTAAATTCAAAGCTATAATCAGATTCAGATCCATCAAAATTTTTATTGTCAAAACATTCAATTTGGGGAATCATTTGGAATATTTCAGAAATTGCATTTAGATCCTTCCAGCAAGGGTTAATTTCTTCTTCTTCTTCTTTCGAGTAGAGCAAATGAAACAAAAACAGACATTTCAATTTATTCAATCCAACTAAATAGTAAAGTTCATTCATCGTCTCAATTTTATTACAACGCAAATCTAAATATTCCAATTGGTATCTCTCGCCATGAATCTGTGCAAGGCCCCTCAGATTACAAATTTTATTAAACGAAACATCAAGCTTTCTCAAACAATACAATCGAGAAACCCAATTTAAATCTTCAATCTAGAAATATCTTTTGTATTAAAATACTTGATTATTCGCTAGACATAAAACTACGAGATTCTTCAGCTCGCTAGCCCATAAGCATTCTTTAATAAAATTTGACGATAAATCTAAATTCACAATTAATTTGTTCAGGAAAAAATTTCTTGGGATTTCTTCAATCTCGTTCAAATGTAAGACCAACTGAATCGGTTCTAACGGTGGAACTCCATTTACAAAACTTAAAATCATCGATATATCATTTATCTCTTGTGATATGAACGATAAAAGCGTCATAAATACTCTTCGTTTGTATTTGTTACACAATTATGAAATTTCACAAAAACAGCAAATGCATTTATACATTATCACTTTAAATATATTGTTTTTATTTTCAATTCAATTCTACATGTAAATATTTTAATAATTGAAGAATTGTTTAAAGGTGAAAAAGGAAAAGGCCCTAAGCCACCCATTGAAATAATGTCAGGGTCAAGAATACCAAGAAGACGCGGGAGAGCGGGGAATGGTCCCTACGACCGCCGTTCACGCTCCCCTGTAAATAATAACACTTATAGACCTGTAACTTTTCAGGGTCCAGGACCAGGTTTTTATCCTCCTTTCCAGCAGCCACCTTCATTGTATGCTCCTCCTCCAGTACCTTTTCATGCACCTCCACCTCCTGAACCACAAAAAGAACCAGTGACGAGAGAAGAACCATTTCGTACTTTGTTTGTTAGGAACATTGAGTATGGCTGTCCAGAACAGGAAATAAGAGAACTCTTTGAGCCTTTTGGAGACATAAAGTCTATTTACAACCTCATTGAGAAAAGAGGAATGGCTTTTGTCACATACGTAATGAAGAGTTTACCCCTTAACTGTTAGTACGACATTCGATGCGCTGAAAGAGCCAAAAGAGAGATGAATGGCTATCGCATGAAAAGCGATAGATGTATCGATGTGCATTTTTCAACGCCAAAAGATGATGACTTGAACACCGATAGATGCGATGAGACCAAAAATCAAGTATCCGCTTTTCGTTTTAATCATTCAGGGAGCACTTTTCATTACTGTTAAAGGCAGAAAAGACACCGTTTCTAAAAAAGAGCTTAGCGAACTTTTCGGACAATACGGATCTGTAAAGTCTGTGCGAATTTACAAAGACACTCCAAAGTAAGAATCACATTCATTTTGAACTTTCAGTCAGAGATTTATTGAGTACTATGATAGTCGTCATTGCGTAGACGCGTTTAACTCAATTGAGGGCAAAGAGATCAACGGTGGTACGTTTGAGTTGAGATACACGTGGGACCTATCCATTCGGTACTTTAACCACAAACTCGATATAAAATAGGGTCATGAAACATGAAATTGCAGATGGGAGGAGAGAAGTGAGTAGAAAACGAGACAGTCGTGATGGGGGAGATAAGAGGAGATCGTCTGGCCGGCGCACCACATCAGATAGCTATCGTCCAAATTATGATGAGCGTGATTCGAATCCCCCGTACATGCCACCTCCTCTAAATCCGGGTTTCACACCACAATACCCCAACTATCCAATGCCTCAAGGGTACTTTCCACCTGGTGAAGGATTCTATCCAAATGAGCCTTATCCACCCATGCAATCAAATGATGCTCGACTTGCGCAAGCACAGCAAGCCCAACAAGTAATTTCAACTTGTTCGAATAATTAGATTTTGGCTTCTCTTGGAACCCTTTTGAACAATTCCGCGCCACCTCGGGTAGATTACAATTATCCTGCTGCACCACCGTATGGAGGATCATACAGAGATGAACTGCACAATCGACCAATGCCAAATGACCAAAAGTTTTTCCCGCCTCAGAATGAAAACAAGGGTCAGCATTACGCACCAAGCGCTGATAATCGTAGAAACGAAAAGCCGCACCAACAAGCGCCATTAAGTGGACCTGAAACAGCTGAGAATGTTAGTGGTGGGTTTAATATAAATGCGCTTCAGCAATTGGCCAGTTTACTTCAGCAAAAGAAATAAATAGTCATTTAGTTTATTGATGAAGATTCGGATTCCACAACTTATGTTGATAAATTGATATTAGTTTTAATGATTATTAATTTATGTATTTTTCTCACCTATTTACTGCTGATTTGGGAAATCTGTTTCTAGAAATTTCCAAAAACCCTTGTCATGCGTGTAACTGGTTTTCTATTGTTAGTTTGTGTTACTGTGTGTTACAGTGCGGTTATATCTATTGATTTTGGCAGCGAGTGGTTGAAGGTGGGGCTTGTCGCCAAAGGCCGAGGGTTTGATATGGTGTTGAACCAAGAGTCGAAGCGCAAGACAAGGAATATTCTAGCTATTAAAGAAAAGGAGAGATATTTTGGCAGTGCTGGCGTGAATATGGTAAAAGATGAGAAGTATATTGAATAGATGTCTCGCTACCCAGCGAATGCGTATCCCAATTTGAAGGGTTTGATTGGCAAGTATTATGAGGAGGTTGTGAATGATAAGAATTTGGATGTGAATTTTGAGGGGATGGCTGTTGATGAGAGGGGGATGGTTAAGTATAATGTGGATGGACTGGAAGTGAAAGTTGAAGAGTTGGTTGCCATGATTTTGAAGAATGTGAAGATTATGGCTGCCGAGTATGCGAATGATAGTATATCTGGGAGTGTGATAGTAGTGCCAGGGTATTTTCAGCAAAGGGAGCGAATGGCGATTATGGATGCAGCGAGGATTGCAGATTTGCGTGTTTACTCGTTGATGAGTGATGGAGCGGCTGTTGCTTTGAACTATGCGATTGGGAATAGGAAGAGTGGGAATGAGACGTTTGTGAACAATGTGTTTTATGATGTTGGATCTGGAAGCATTTCAGCGAGCGTTGTTTCATTTCAATCTACGAATAGCACGATAATTAAATCAAAGTTGATTCCTTCGATTAGTGTTAGATCTGTGGCTTATAACAAAGATCTTGGTGGCGCATCGATTGATAGAAAGTTGGCAGAAATCTTTGCGAGGGAATTTAAGAAAGAAAGTGGGATTGATGTGAGAGGGAATAAGAAAGCGATGGCTAAATTGAAGATTGAAGCTAACAGGGTGAAACAGATTTTGTCTGCGAATGTTGAAACGTTTGCATCTATTGAAGGCTTGGTAGATGAGATTAATTTTAGAATGAAGATTAAACGAGAAACGTTGGAGAGTGAATGTATTGGAGAGAAGGAAGAATGGATGAAACCGATCAAGGAAGCTATTGTGAAGGCAGGGATGAAGGATGAAGAAATCAATTCAATAATTTTGTTTGGTGGAGGCACGAGAGTTCCAATGATACAAAAAATGTTGAGTGAAGAATTTGGTGATAAAATAGCAAAAAATGTGAATTCAGATGAAGCCGCAGCAAATGGCGCAGTATTTTACTCAGCCTCCAAAAGTCAACTTTTTAAAGTGAAAGAAATTGAAATTAAAGATTTGAATGATGAAACTTTTATAATTAAAAGAAATGAAACAGATTCTGGAATTGTTTTGTTTAATGGAGAAAATGGAAGAAAATATTTAACGTTGAGAGATTTAGATGATGCAACCATTAGAGTTGAGAATAAAGAATCTGAATTATTTTCTTGTTTTATTTCTGTGAGAAAAGGAATTGAAAAGATTTTGGAGAACAAGGGGGATGGAAAGGGTGATGGAAAGGGTGAAGGAAAGAGTGAAGAAAAGAGTAAAGATAGAAAGAGTGAAGAAAAAGAAAAAAGATTAGATGGCCAAGGTGGCTTAGATGACAAGGGTGAAGAAAATAGATTAGATCTAGAAATGTTAAAAGAAAAAATCTTGAGGGAAGCAAAAGTGAAAATTCTTTTCCAAGTTGAGAGTGGAATAATTTCGCTTGTTCAACCATTTTTAATTTTTAATCAAACCAGAATTGAATTGAATTTTACGAGTGAATTTAAAATGAAATTTCAAGAAAAAGAAGAAATTGAAAAATCAAAAAAAGTTTTAGAAATTTATGAAAACGAAGAAGAAGAAAAAATGAAATTGTCAGAAGCGAGAAATTCATTGGAATCTTTTGTTTATAAAATTAACGATTTGTTTGAAGAAGAAGAAAAATTAAAATTTGCTTCAGATTCTGAAATTTCTCAATTGAAATCTGATGTTTCAAATTCTGAAGATTTATTAGATTCTTCAAACACTTTGGCGATAATTGAAAAAACAAATCAAATTTCTTCAATCTATTCTAAAATTATTGAAAGATTTAATGAAAATGATTCCAGACCCTTGGCTACAGATAGATTAAGAGAATCTATTAATAATTATTCAAAATGGATTATTCAAAACAATTCTTCTCTATTAATAAATTTTCATAAATCTGTAAATGAAACAAGCGAGTGGCTCTCCATTCAAGAAGAGTCTCATTCAACGCTAAATCTATTCCAAGATTCCAATTTCACTTCTTCTTCAATTGATTCCAAAAGATCCATTCTGGACATTGAATTCTACCAAGCAAAACTATTATTAGATCGTGAAGAAGAGAAAAAGAAAAGAGAAGCGAAAAGGAGAGAAAAGAATGAGAAAGTGAAAAAGGAGAGTGAGAAGAGTGAAGGGGGTGAGAAAGAGAAGAGTGAAGAGAAAGAGAAAGAGAAGGAGAAGGGTGACAATGATAAGAAGGGTGAAGAGAAGGAGAAAGAGAATGATGAAACTCCTAGTGCAGAACACACTGACAAAGTTGAATTATAAAATAAATTGTTTAATTTATTCACCTTTACAAGGTTTTAAATTTCATACCATTTCCACTTTGAACCTTTAAATCTTATTTTACCTTAAGGTATGGTTGACCCTTGTCACCTTGATAATGACTCTGAAAAAGGTCATAAGGCCACACGTACGCGTGACGCAAACTCTCTCCCAGTTCCTAAACGAAATACCTCCAAGTGCACTAGAAAAGCATCACAAAGATTGGAACATGAACGAAATAAAAGTCATCGCAAAAGTTCTAGAAAAGTCTGCATGCGTCGTAGTACAAGGACCACCAAAACAAGTACAGCAGTACAAATTTCTCATGGAAAATGTATACTCTAAATTGGAAGTAGATTCCGACTTTGCTCTTCTCGTAGATCCGGTGTACATCTTCTTTCGTTTTCCACAAGATGGACCCGCCCCAGGTAATATTATAACGGTTATGGGTTTTAGAAAACTGGATGCAACAAGTGTCCACAGTTCCAGATGCATATCGCGGAACACCTGTTGGTCCAAATGGTGGTGCTCCCAATTTATTCGTGATGCCTTCTAATAATGGCGCTGGCCGTGAAGAGGCGCGACTCTTTGGAGGTAAATGGATTTTTAATGTATTATGTAGAATTTATGTGTAACCACTTTCTGGGAGTAAGGTTTTTTGTAATGACAACCGCTACTTCAGGCGACTACTACTAATAAACAAGCTTGCATTGTCAAACATTTTTTACATATGTACTTGTATTGGGTTAGGGTATTGGGTAAACACAGAATGGGCTAATGGGTCTTTGTTGAACTAAAGATATCAATACATGTTAAAAGTGTTGTATTGCAACAAATGCAAGATAATTTGATGTAACTAGTGATCTTCAAAATGGCGTGGCTTCGTGGTCTAGTGGTATGATTCTTGCTTCGGGTGCAGGAGGTCCCGAGTTCGAATCTCGGCGGAGCCCTTATTTTAAATATCATTTCTTTTAAATTATTAGTGTAAAAGTTGCTTTATTGATTTAATTTTTAACAATTTTCTTCAATTGATCAATTAAATGGTAAGAAATGGACACATTCACAAATTGCTCCTCGGGCTCTTTAACGTTTACCCCGGTCTTTTTACTCCAGGAAATTGCCTTCATAACATTATCAATGTATTTTATCATCCCGCTAATTAACTGCTGAATATCTTGTTTCATTTTTTCAATCTTTACAACAACATCTTCCAACTGTTGCAACTCTTGAAAACCACCCTTTGCCAACGCCCTTGCCCATTCTATTGATTCTTCGCTTATTTCCCTTTTATGGTTTTTGTCTTCCTTTGAAATAATTACCCAATTATCATTCACTAAAAACTCTGAGTGTTCATGAACAGCGTACCAATTTTCAAGAAATACCAATGCGGACAATATCAACAACTGTACACTCGTTGAACTATGATAAAGATGCGTAACACTAAGTTTTCTATGATTGTACGTAAACATTCTGTGAATATTCTTCCATAAAATTTCATCTTTAGTAGTTTTTAAAGTTTGTTTCATCCTTTCTACAGTTTGCTTTATTGGGCACAGTTGATCTTCCAGATCCTTCATTGGCCCTAACAACAATCTTCGAAACTCTTCGTTATTTCTACCCATGCTGTTAAAATACTCGTAAATCTGGGTTTTTCTGGAGTAGCTCATGTCATCTTCTTTGCCACTAGCAGATAATGTCCAGATTTCCTCAATCCCGTTTAAAACTCTCTTCAAAACACCATTCTTGTTTGCAACAACTTTCAAAATATATTCTATCTGTTTAAAGACATTTTCAAACACGCCAGACTGGAAAAATGCAATTTCAGTTCTAAAGTGTCCATACCTTTTTCCTGCCGTAACAATATCATTCTCAGCTTTTTCTGCCATACTCTTGAGATCTTTAAGCATTAACAGATTGGATAAACTATCAAAAAGATCTTTTATAGTGTTGGAAAAATCATACCGTCAGGGATTTCAACGATGTCTAGTTTTGAAGCTAGATCTTTGTCTTTGGCTACATAGTTGGACACATCTATCTTTTTGCTTAAATATGTATCGGTAGAATACACTGCTGCCAAACTGGACAAGATAATGACCGAAAATTTCATCGTGGCTTTTACCTGCAGGGGTGCCAATTTGCCATGCTTCCGGGGTAATCTGATCTTTAGATACAGATGTGTGAATCTGTATAGTAAATTTAAATAAATGTCATATGCTGGTAGCCTGGTGGAATACGTCGTTGCGCGATGAATTTATCATCTCCTCTCGAGATTACGAAATTCAATTACGAAAATTCTCAAACTTGGAAAATTATGCCACCCTTAAAGCAAACCAGATCAGCTAAAAAACCTCTATCAGAAAAGAATAGTAAAGAGGGTGACTTTATTACTGACCTTCCAAAACATCAATCTCCAAGAAAAAGAAAGAATAATGACAATACTGACTGTAAAAAGACACCTATAAAGAATGTTAAAACAGCACAGAAAGTAAAAAGCGGAGAAAAAGAAAATGTAATTTTACACAAGAAGCGAAAATCTTCTATTGATTTTGAACAGATTATGAATTTCCAATGTCACGGCGACTTAACAGAGAATACTTCAGTTTACGCTACCAAATTTTGTCCTATCAACAGTATAATAGATGCTATGAACCCATATATAAATGTTTCTTGTGGTGGCAACACCGTTACCTTTATAGATTGCGAACAAAAGACAATTGTTATGAAATACGTGCATCCTGTTGCAAGGAATTTTGTTTGTTTGGATTGGGCGGTGCGAAAGTGTGATAACGTTACTTGTTCTGTTATTGCATTTGGAGGTTCGATATAAATTTTGTTTTTATTAAGATTCATATGGCGATGTTCATTTGATTGACTATTTAAGGCGGGAGTATGTTTGCTGTCTTGATAAACATACCAAAGGAATAACAGACGTTAAATTTACTAATATGGGGCTTAATTTACTTACATCCTCGTATGACGACACAATACGCCTCTGGGCTTTGCCTGCTGATTTGACGTCATCGAATATAAGGTATTGAGATAAAATTAAAACCAAACAGCTGTGTTGCCACATTTGGAGATCCTTATCAAAATATAATCTGTTTGTCTGTTCATCCCCAGGACAAAGAATTCATTATTGGCTGTGACCAGTTCAAGGAAGGATATGATGCAGGGGTTTGCATTTACCCGCTAAAATCAAATTACCCAAAAAATAACAATAAAATAACAACTAACAGAACTATAGTTAATACAGACTTACACCATTCCCATGTGGAAGCATTAGACTATCTAAACGAAAACACAATAAGTAATAAACCAAAAATTATTATAAAGTTTCCAAAAGCTCGTCAGATGGTCAGATTGTAATTTGGGATTCACGCCAAGAGGTTCCACAGCCAATTTGTTCTCTATCAAGGCAAAACGTCGACTCCAACGAATATGGGTTTAGATTTGAAGTTTATCATCTTGATGCAGGTAATTCCTATCTTTAACAAGTAAAAGAAAATTTTCATTTGTTTGATTGCAACCCAGATGGAGACGTTTGTATTTACGACATAAAAATACCTATTGCCAAAGATAAAGATATCAAACCTGTGTTGGTAAGATTCATTTTACTTAAATAAAGTCTTTAAAAGGAGAAGATGTTAAAAAGGCAATGCATGTTTCAGTCTCCTGCGACGAAAAATTCATGATGGTCGCTCATTCAAATAATAGGCTGGCACTATGGAAAATAAAAAACTAATAAATAAATACAATATTTAAATATTGTAATATTTTTAATCGCTCCTGAAAACGATCTTTCTTGCAATTTCAAAATTCGTTGCTAACGGCTATGCAAGAGCCTCCTGTAAGTCCCATTGATAATTCTTTTATATTTCCTCAATTGAATACAAAATTACCCGAAGATGGTATTTTCGTTCAAAAGTGTTCTGATGAAACGGTAGACCTAACAATAGTGAACAATGTAGGCTTGTATATAAAAATTAACCTTAGACGATAATTAAGATATTAAAGCAAGAAATAAATGCTATAAAGGAGTCGTTTAATGCCTTTGATTGGTCTAGAGATGAATTGCTCGCAGCGGCCTTTGCATTCCTCGTTGATTATCACTTATCTTCTATTTTCAATGTTACCCATGAAGAAATATTCGAGCTTATCTTGGAAATCGAAAAGACATATACAGAGAATCCTTATCATTGCTTTAAGCACGCAGTTGATGTACAACAATTCACATACTATTTGATCACGTATTCCGGAGCATCCCATTTCTTACTCCCGGTAGAAGCGATTTCACTTTTATTAGCGGCATTGTTTCATGACTCTGGGCACCCAGGTTATAATAATCTTTTTCAAGTAAATGCAAAAACCGACTTGGCTTTGCGATACAATAACGTTTCCGTGTTGGAAAATCATTCCGTTACAATAGCTAAAGAAACGCTTGAAAGACTCAAGTTTCTCGACAAGATATCATTCATTGATAAGGCTTTATGTTTGTCCTTTATTACAAACGTCGTAATTGCGACAGATATGTCAAGTCACTTTGTAATCAACTTCAAAATGGAAAATATAGAATTTATTGGAACAATTTGCCGGTTTAGTCGACGCTTATCAATCGGATACCAGTTTTGATTTTAATCCAGATGACCGTTTGTTATTATCAAAGGTCATTCTTCACGCTGCCGATATTAGCAATGCTTGCAGACCTTGGAAAACTTGTAAGGAATGGTCAGACTTGGTTATCGATGAATTTTATCGGCAAGGGGATCTTGAAATTAAACTTAACTTGCCTGTTTCGCCAAATATGAACCGCGAGACCTCTGAACAAAGACAAATAAGTATAAATTTTAACGATATCATTGTGCGTCCACTGTTTATGGTCATGAACGATTTGTTTCAATCATTATCAAATTTGATTGATAGCTTAAATAATAATCGAGATCGCTGGGAAATAATGGAAATTCAACACGAATCAAAATCTAACTTTGGCTCAATATCGGAACTTGTAAGCGTAAACACAAAAACCTCTGATTCAAAAACTTCAATTAGTAATATAAACTCAACTGCAAATAATCCACGGCGATTAAGCATTGCTGCAGGCATTGTTACAATCCCAGATAATTTCATCAGCCATATTAACAATACATCGACCCTTCCAGCTTCTAAAGTATTTTCTAAAGGTTACGCGTCAAGCCGAACTTCAGTTTCTCATACTCCTAAATCTACCTACCAATCTAATGCTGGGAGTAACGATAGCGTCAATTTGGAACAAGTTTCTTTCAGAAATATATTCACAATATCACAAACTTTGCGTTCATATGATGAAAATATGAAGAACAAAACAGAATCATTATTGGGTGAAGAATTATGGAGAAACAAACGACACAGCGTTATGGGTGCCATGGATAATAGGCAATTCAGTCAATCAGAGAAAAGAAGTATTTGGGATAGATGGAACGATAACAACTCTAATTATAGATTCAACGGCACCAGTTCAAACGATAGTGTTACAAGCAGCAATTACCCCGACGGAAGTATTTCATCTGCGTCTTTATCATTATCAAAGTCTACAAGTAAAGCGGGATCGAGGAGAGAGTCTGGCGCCAAACGATCACATTTCCCAAACTCTAAATATTCAACATTGGTAGAAGAACCCTCAAGTTCCGATAAACAACCCATTCAGCTAGTTGAAAGCGATGAAATAGATAACAAATTATTGGAAAAGTTAAATTTGGAATGCAACACTGAGGCTAACGTAAGGTCATATGAAGAATTGACGTCGGAATTTAGTAGAAGAAAAAGCTCAAGTGACCCACTTTTGTAAAAATAAAATTTAAAGTTGTGTAATTTTCAGTAATACACTATATATGTGAATTTCTTTGTATGACGATGGACTAATGGATCAGTTAACTATACGTATATACCATCGATCAATGTAATATTTTAATGATGTTAATATCCACAGACTACAAACTCGCCCCAAATTAAATTCGTTTGTGCAATTGTACTGTGTGCAAATGTAAAGACACGCGAGGTTTTGGTATTGCTCTGCTCATTAATCAAATGGATTCAACGGTTCTCTTATTTGTTATGACTTTTCTTGCATAAGTTATAACTTATAACGAGTAAGTGAGGAATGCGATTTTACTGAGGGGCATCAACACTGGTCTAATTTGTATGACGTCCAGAGTAATGAAAACAAACAAGTCAATTCTTGTCAAAGTACATTAATGAATTATTACAATCCAATTTATTGAGTCAAAGGCGATTTTTTATTTGTTTTCTTGAACTTATGAGCCGCTATGTGTGATTTGAAAATAGATTTTTACCTTTTAAAACAGTCCACACTGAATTTACAGTGGTAATGGAAGAATCGATTTCTTGTTGTGAAGGGTCTGTCAATGCATTCAAAAGATTCTCTTCCCTTGAAGGAAAAGCTCCTTGATTGACCCAGGCATGATTCTAGTACGTGATAAATGTCACTTTTTACTCTTATATAATTCAATGTAATTCTTTCATCGGCATCCTTCTGCAATAACCCCTGTAATAGGTCACGCGGGTAAGAATATGACAATGATGGCAACTCTATTCTATATTTTGATTTAATGAATATGATTACTCTTTGTTTTTAATATTCTCATAAAGTTCGGCTAAACCGCGCCCTTTGAATGGCAGTTTACCGAAGATCATTGAATACAACGTTACACCCATGGCCCAAATATCAGCCGATTTTCCAGAAACGTTAGAAAGAGCTTTTATAGACTCCTTAATTTTTTTACATGAAATTAATTCTGGTGCTAAAAAGGCTGAAGTAGTTGATGTTTTAGATCCTCGCAGTGTATCGTCGCTCGATATAAACATTTCGCTGACTCCGAAGTCAACCAACTTGATAGAATCACTTCCTGTTTTTAAGATGTTATCAGGCTTTATATCACGGTGCACAATGTTATTTGAGTGCACTATATTATGACATTGGTAAACGTACGAAATTCTATTCCTAAAACAAGTTGCTGGAAATATTTTTGTGCCTTCTCAATGGGCAGAGGGTCATAAGGTTCATATAATGAAACTTGTTGTATTGGGCTGCCTAGGAGTTCAAAAACCATGAACAGAGAATCCACTGATGGATCATCTAATACCTCAAATAGCCGCACAATATATGGATGAATGACTTTTTTAAGTATTGCTATTTCCTTTTTCACGCAATCCAATTTCCCTGCATTGTTTGCTTGTGGCGATTTTTTGAAAGGGTTGTTGCTCAATTTTGCCAATCGAGACTTACTAAGTTCCTTAATTGCCTTAATGTGCCAATAAATTAATTAAAATTACATATTGTGAATTTGGCTGATCAACTTCGCGGGCTAGATGAACTGTTCCATATGACCCAGACCCGAGTATATCCGTCAACAAATATTGATTCAATTGTCTAATTGGCGGATCGCCATTCAATGATGTTAATGATGATTCTGTTATACTTCTTGTCTCCCTTAAAGAACTTTGTGATGACTGCACTTTGTCCATTTCGAAATTTCATTTTCATATTATGCATACTTTTGATATTACAACTCATACCGTGACTGTAACGAATCCTGTATCGCTTGATATGTCAGTTTTAAGATGTTGGATCAAAGGATATACTGGTACAAATGAAATATGTTTTATTTTCAGTTGAACAAACAACAGGAATGCATACACCAAAGCAGAAATTTTTAAATTACTATGAAAATACACAATCTAAGTTTAACTCGACTAGAATACACCCTCTAACCTTGCTCAGAAACCATATAGCAAATCAGTATGCATTTTTGGAGCTTATTGAACACTGGCTTCATAGACCAAGAAATTTTATGGAACAAGGTACAATTGTTTTACCAAATGATTTAAAGAGTTATCTTATACAAAAGTAATTGAATAATGATCAATTAATTAGGTATTATTCCTTCGATGAAAATGTTATGCACGAACTTTTAGGAAAACGATTAAATGCTCGGTCAAGAAAGGATTTGGATGATGTTAGCGAAAAGACAAAGATATCAATAATCAGTTGCAGAAGGCAGGTAAATAGAAATTGATAAAAACATTTATAGTTTGACAATCTAAAAAGAATTTACAAAAAGGTTGAAGATCTTAAAGGGAATGTTATTGATAACATTGAAAAAAAATTCTTGCTAGCTAAACAACAAGCTGCTTCCTATGCACATATTTTGTTCATCACGGAAAATCGATTGGACACAACAAAGAAAAAGTTAAATTGTCTCATGCTAAATGATTTATTATACTGCGCTTCTGTTTTTGTCAAAATGTGGACTAATTCATTATACCTAGAAGGCATCGATGATGATCTTACTCAAGACTTGAGGGATTTAAAGGCAGTGCTAACAAATGATAGAACTCTGCTGGAACAATATAAAAATGTAATAAACTTTGATGATGACAGCCTTTTAACGGAAGATAAATTTTCGGGAATCGGCAGAGTCGTTTTGAAGAACTTGCTGTCTATATGCAGCGGATTATCAACAGGTAAAGAATTTAAAGATATTTTTTCTTCCATTTTGGAAAAAATTGTTGAGCCATTAAACGTGCATAATGTGAGCATTGACGATTATTCCAATTTTATGCAAATTTTGTGTTCCAAGTTTGATGAATTGAATAACTTGCCAGAAAGATTTAAAGCCAAATATAATAATTCTTGGATTAGACTTATCGAGGGTTTAAGGCTTTCGTCCATACAAATTCACAAGGCTTTTGCAACCCCGACATTTTCAAAGTCAACATCAATATAAAATAAATCGATTTTCTTTAATGAAATTATTATTTATTTAAGTTTCTTCTTTGGGCGAAGTTGATTGGTGTGTCCACACTTCTTCTTACGGCAGTTGGTGGCTCTTGGTGGTAAACGAGCATAACACTTGCGGCAAACCATCTTTTCACAATTGTATTTTTGTGCAAGAGCTCTCAAAGATGGTTCAATGATACCACCACGAAGACGAAGAACCAAGTGAAGAGTTGATTCTTTTTGGATATTGTAGTCAGATAAAGTACGACCATCTTCCAATTGTTTTCCTGCAAAAATCAAACGTTGTTGATCTGGTGGAATTCCTTGAATATTTAAAATATCATTAATCTACCTTCCTTGTCTTGGATCTTTTGTTTAACTGAATCGATGGTGTCACTGGATTCAACTTCCAAAGTGATAGTTTTGCCAGTCAAGGTCTTGACGAATATTTGCATTTTTCTTGAATTAAAGACACTAACGTTCCTTACTTTTCGTGACCAGGGTTAAAACTTTTATTCCGAAAATTACACGTTTAGTTTAAGAAAAATTATAAAGATGCCTTTAAAAGATTATATATGAAGTAAACAAACGACTGATGATTGATGAATAATCTTGCTCACCTTTGCAAACTGAACAGCTGTCTGCGACTTACAAGATTAACCATTGACCATATTTGTACAGAGAAGAAATAGGAAATATAAACTAATGAACTAAAAAGTTAAAAACTTGATAAGTGATAAGTATAATAACACCATTCAAGTTGCTTTTGTTGTTTTATTAAGTTATTTACAAAGCTAGACAACAAAAGATGATAAAAAAGAATAGTTCGACTCGACTATTTTATCGCCTTCTTTGTAACAAATATTCTTCTTGGGATATTGTAAAGGAATATAAAGTTGGAGGTTATTGCCATTAAGATGGATATTAACTATACAAAAATAATGATATTCAGAGTTCTCGACAAGAAAAGTACCATGGAAATATTCAAATTCTATGAGTATTTCTTTCAACTTTACCAGTGCAATCTCGCGTTCAAGCCACATTTTTGGATAGGTAAACCCAGTTTTGATTTTAATGGGGCCCCGGGAATTGAAAACATCCATACTTTTAGTTAATAGGCTCAATATCTGTCCATCGCCATACAAATTGGCCGCTTCAAAAGTCTCCCTGAACAAGTTCTTTTCAGTATCTCAAACTTAAGTTACTAGCGTTTTACCTTTTCGCACTTCTTCAAAAGCTTTTTTCACATTGGTCAATAAATTTTGAGCTCTTTGCTTTTCTTGAGCCTGATAGTTTGCATTTTGTTCCACGTTTCGCGCTTTTGTGATATCCGCGGGTGGCGCCGCCTTGGCAGGTGTTGGGGTTACTTTCTGAGCGTTTAATTTTTTCAATTCTTGAAGTTTTTCATAGATCGGCCGTATCCCTATTTTTATTGTTTCTAATAATTTGTCTAGAGTTGTCAAGTTTAAGAAAAAGGCGTTCATTGGAATCATTTTTATTTGTTTCAAAATCATTGCCCTCTTTGAATTGAAAAAGGCAAAAGCTTACAACTTTTTCAAGTTTAGGCAAATTTGGGTGATCTGCTATATTTTTGTCCTTGAATAAGCTCTCCAGGCATATTATTTGAGATTTATGTTGTTCCAATTTTTGTATCACTAATTGTTTTTCTTGCTCCGATAAATTTAATAGGGCGGGTGACTGTTGAGTAGGTGCATTAGTCACCCTTTCTTCTGTTTTTACCATTTGCGCAGTTTGGGCTTGACTTTGTGCAGTATTTTGATCTAAAAATACGTTTTTTGCCTCTTTTTACTTGAATTTGTGTTTCGGTGTATAAAAGTCATTAGGCGATCTTTCAACATCTTCATGTACATATCCTCAGTTACAAGATAAATTTTTAAATACTCTGCTTATACTCTCGTTATATATTGCAGCTTCAAACTTTGTCGCGATACCTAACAAGACATCGTCATTCAAGTTTCCAAGGGGTTCTTTCAAGGTGTGGATTCTTTTGAAAAAAATAAACATGTACTTACATTTTTTTAACAATATCTGGTCGTCTAGGTTCAACTTCAACTCTCCAATCCATGTTTTTCGGATCTGATAAACTAGAATTTTCAGAAGAATGTTTGTCGTTGTGTTATTAACGGTACTCTTTTTTGCAGCAGGTATGCTCGCCACGGAACCGAAATATACGCATATTGTTTATGACCATAATGGAAATAAGCTTCCTAGTAGATACGATTATAAGCAAACCTTTAAATACCCATTCAAGTTGAAGGATGATGCAACTGATATTCCTAATTTTGAAGCAAAGGGCGGTAATACAGATAGGGAAATAATATTAAAGATGTAGCTATATTAAATAACGCTGTGAGATTGACAAACGATATGCCGAATCAAAATGGTGTGATTTGGACCAAGAATGCAAATCCACACAAGGAATGGCAAGCAGTTGTTGGATTCCGCATTGAAGGGCATGGCAATACTGGTGGAGAAGGGTTAACATTTTGGTATAGAAAGGAAAAGGCATTAGGGGATGTGTTCGGTACTGCGGACGAATGGAATGGGCTTGGAATTTTCTTGGATTCATTTGACGATGACCACAAAGTAATAAAATTTGAATCAAGAAATTAAAAGAAAAACAATCCGTTAATTTATGGAATATTAAATGACGGGACCAAAAAGTATCAAAAAGAGCTTGATGGAGGAAGTCAAATAATGGGGTCGTGCTTTAAGGACTTTAGGAATTCTCCACTTCCGTATTGGTTGAAGATAACCTACGCCTCTCGTACCTTGACTGTTGAGTCTGCCAAACATGGAGATTTCTATGAAGTTTGTTTTGAGGCTGAAATCGATTTGCCTGAAGGTAAATAATATATTATAATATAAAAGGTTACTTTTTTGGTGTTTCTGCTTCTACTGGGCCTGAATTTGCCGATCAACATGAAGTTTTAATGTTTGAAATTTACGAATTAAACAGTTTAGAAAAAGCTGACGTTTCACCAGAAGTTAATGAAAAGGAAGAACAAGTAAAAGAATTTGACTTTATTTATTAGATTTTTGAAGATTTCAAGCTACAATTTGATCGCTTGAAGGAAAAGAAAGATTATGAGAACTTGGGAAAGAAGGTTACTGATGAAGAAATTTACTACCTCTTAACAAACTTGGAAGAGAATCAACATTCAATAATGGAAAAAATTGGCTTATCTCACACCAACACAAACTCTGCTCACTCGGCGCAATTGGAAACGATAGAGTAAAGTGTTTTAGCTTTATAACATAGAAAAAGATTAAGTAGAATTGAAGATTCAATGAAATTGATATTGGAAGTGATCCAGAAATCTGGGTCTGTTCATGGCGAAAAATTGCTTGACAGCATCGAGACCCTTCATGCGAATGTGAATCACAAACTGCAAAGTCTAGAAGTAAAAGTGGTTTGTTGGTTAAATGTTTAGGCTTCTAATAAACAAAATAAAGAAAATCAAGAAAAAATGCATTCTTTCATAAACAATCAGAATCAATCTTCATCTTCTGGCTATTCCCCCTTTACCGTAGCTAGTGGCGTTGTTGGATTTCAATTGATTATTTTCATCTGCTACCAAGCATTTAAAAAGAGTAGAGAAGATTCCGCTAGCAAAAAATTTGTTTAAATAAATAATCTTTCAACTCTTCACTGATTCGTATTTGTTCAACTAGCGACACCCTGGTTAATTTCAAAATGACTTCAACGGACCAAAAAATGTCCCTTTCGTTAGGTAACTATTGAAATATATTTATAACAGACGACATTATTAAAACTGGAAAAAGAAGTGACCAAGTACATTTTATGGAATGTTTTTAATTAGCCAAAGAAAAAAGTGCAGCAAGCGACTCTGCAAAGGCAAAATAGATTAAATCAAAAGAGAGGAATAAGACAAGACAAAATAAAAGAAAATAAGAAACCAGTCAAAAACGTTTCTCGGGTAAATATCAAAAACAAAAGTACTGATCGCACAACGAGATCAAGTGCAATGAAAAAAGACAAGCTGGAAAATATTAAGATTACAATCTTCAACAATCGACAAAAGAAACCAGAGTAATCAATAAAGCATGATGGTAGTATAGAGAAGAAGAGAAAAATAATGCAATTACGCCACCATCCGCTTCAGTTACCCAGAATTATTCCGCTCGCTCAGCACCACAACCGTCATCAGCGTTGAAAACGATAAACTCTACATTGCAGCAAGCTGCAGAAAGACAACGTCAACAATTTCCATTTAATGATCGCTTCAGTGGCAGAGCTTATATGGATCAAGTTCAACCTCCCAGCAATGTGGCCACAAAGACCGAAAAGCCCCAAGGAATATTTCAAAAAAATCAAATCAGAAAACTATAAAAGTTAATGTTATTTTAAATAAATTTTATTCAACTTTGGATTTTTCATCACTTTCGTCTTGTTTAACAAATCCAGTTTCTGTTCTCCTCTTGTCCACGGGGTAAATCCACCTTTGGTACAGATAAATCGCAAAAACGACATCTATTTATTAAATCAACATTTTTTTACCATCCCTAAAGCAAGCTATTCTGTGCATTGTAGGCATTACAATAATAAAAGCGAACAAGTCATCCACTACAGTTCCCAACGCTTTGTACATGAATGTTCTCCAAGGCATGTGTTCTACAGACTTCAACTTGTAATTAATGAACAGCTGAGGCGTCATTGTAATGAAACCTTTTATAACTATTTTATGCGCTTACCGAATGCATACACAAAGCCAACAAGAGTTCCAATTACAAATGAATACCATCCTTTATGTTGATTATACAACAAAGAATAAATGCTGTATCCAATCAACAAAGGTATGGAAGCAATAGTTAAATATGTTATAGCTTGATCATCGTATTGCCTAGTAAGCGACTTTGAATAAGATTCTGTCAAAGAAAATCTAAAAATCTTTGGGAAGCGAGAAAAATCAACCTTTTTGTCATTTTATGGAATCTTTACTGTCACATTAACCGCCTTTCGCAATTTCCAAATTTCAATAACTAGCCCACCAAGCATTGAAAAGATAACCATCCACGAAGTTTCATTTTCTATCAAATATAATAGAATAATAAGCTGAGAAAAGATATTAATCATCACAGTCTTTATCGACAATCCCTTAAGGTTATTTTGTCGTGCTCTCCAGAATTCAATGTCTTTATTTGTCAATCTATTAAAGGTACCATTTTTAAAGGCTAAAATATCAAAAATTGTATGCAAAATAGATACAGTAAATGTTAAAGCAAGAAAATATGGATTTGTATCTCTCAACATTCGTTTAATATCTTCCAATCCCAATCCAGACTCTGCCCCAAGCAAAGCTTCATTCTGTTTAAAGGAATTTTCAAAGCTCAGATAGAAATTGAATTTGTTAAACGATATCGGCGCGAATTCAAAGTTGAAAGTAAAATTCCTCTATTTTAAATTATTCTGCACATACCTTGTTGTTTCGTTTACATGCACATAATCATCCCGAAGTTTCCAAAATTCATTAACAAATATTATGGGTTGATATCTCTTATTGTCTTGAAATCGTAAAAATGGATGAATATATGACGGCAAACCTCCTTGGAACTTTGTAAAATCAGGAATTATATTAATGGTAATGTTTGGATGTAGCGCAGAAACTATTTCATCTGTTTTACCATTCTCCTGTTTTATTTCGTTGGAATCATTGTCGAGTAAAGAGCGCAAATTTTCTACTTTTTTCTTGACAAATTTAGTTAAATCTTTGAAAAATAAAAATATAAAATACCCTTTGAAACAATGAATGATTTTTTCTTTGAATATGACACTTTAATGTGTGCGTACAATGTGCCATTATTTACAACTGTATCGGGCAATTCAAGTGTCGCTGTTTCTCTTTTTTCTTCGTCCCAAGATCCAAAAGTCGCATTTAAAAATTGAAATGCAGGATCTACACCTTCGACTGATAGTGTAGGCTTGTCTGAAAGATAAACAGATACATCCTATTAAAGTTAAGATATATGTTTTACATATTTATGCCATTTTTGCAAAATGCACTTGTAAATATCATTTGGGATGTTTTTCACTGCTTCATTCTTTGCACCGACTTCTACATGTAAAAGAAACGTTGACTTGTTACGTGAAACAAACTTTATGGTCCAAAAAACAACAAGTATTTTTAAAACTTTAGCAAGAAATGAATTTACACCACCGCGACTATTTTGAGTTTCTTCACTCATTCAAAAGTCCAAATTTCTGAAAAGAATCTTAAATAGAATCACCCATTTATTTATCAATTAGCGACCAATATTTAACAAAAGTTGTTGACCTTGACCTTGTGATGGCAAGTATGACACATTGGATGATTCAGCAAGGGTAGCAGAAATCTCCTTTGCAGCCTCAATCTTTCTTAATTCAATTAACCCTCGTCCATATTTTTCCATTGCGTTGGATATCAATGACGCTGCTTGTGCTTCTCCCTCTGCCCTTATAATTGCGGCTGATTTTTCTTGCTCCGCCTTTTCAACAATGAATTTGGCTCTTTCGGCTTCTTGTTGAGCTATTCAGAATATAAAAAATAAGTTACCAACCTGTTTTTGCTCCACGGCGTTTGTGAATTCTTTTCCAAAAGTTAAATGGGTCTTTGTTTTAACGAAAACAATTTTCTTACAATTGAAACATCATCGAGAGTAATATGGAAATCTTTTGCTCTCTTCAATAAATCTTCTCTTATTTTAGAAGATACCTTTTTTGTTTTCGATTTGTTATTACTATTTCTCTTTGGGTAATTAACTCGCTAGCATCGAATTGAGCTACTACAGCTTTTAAAACTTCATTTCCAATAGATGGAAGGACTCTTTCATCATAATCAGTGCCGAGTTTTGAGTATATACTAGGTAAATGAGATATTTCAGGCCTATGAAGAACTCTCAACGTAAGACTAATCATTTGCATGTCTTTAGATCCAGTAGTAGTTGCAATATTCCTTGGTTTAGTTCTGATATCAAACATGATAGCTCTTTGAAGTCCAGGAATTAAAAAATGAGTACCCTCGCCAACAACTTGTGGCAAGACTCCTCTAAAACGGTCAAATATTACTGCTCTTTCGCCTCCGTCAACTAAGGTTGTGAAATATCATTTTCTCTTACCATTGTACATTGCAATGGAGGCTCCAAAAGCTCCAAGCCCTAATGGAAATGACATTCTGGCAATCCAATCGAGAATATTGTTCACTATCATAAGTATCAAATTTTAAAACGAAATTATAAAGCGAATATATCATGCCATAAGGAAATAAAACATTTGCAACTACTTACTATTACGGGACATTGCTTAATTCTAGTTTGAGCAAGGGTGAATTAATGGCAATGTGACATTTAAGCATCAATAAAAAACATGGACTAATGATCTTTTATGTTAATAATATGTGAAATGAATTTCTTGGATAAAAGTTCACAAGTTGGACTGCGCCAGCTCTCATACAAATTTTAATGGAAGATTACGATTCGTCTAGTTCTAATTCCAAAGAGGGTACAATTTATAAATTATTTATGTCTCAGATTCCATGAAAGAGCTTTTTTACTCTGAGAAAGATGATCTTTATGATGAAAATATCGATGATGCAAATGACAAATGGTTAAATGAAAAGTTAGATTCAAGAAAATCTGACGCGGTTTTAAGCTGCTGCTGTTGCCTCTCCATATTATGTTATGACTGCCAAAAGTAAGAAATGATTACTTTTGATACAGGCACGAGTTTTATCCAAATCAGTTTAGAGCCATTTTCATAACTAAGGATTGTAATGTTGACAAAAATGAAAAGTACATATACAATGAGACAAAGCTTAAAGGACAAGACCCTCTTGTCCGCATCAGTGATACATCAGATGTCTCAAATACTGAAATATTATATGCTGTGAAATGTGCTATATGCAAGACGATGGCGGGAGTTATGGATGCGGAAACTGAAATTATCCATTTCTTTAGGGTTCTTTCGTAGTGAATTCATATTTTGTAGTGGTTATTCGTGAATGCGGTAAATTTATTGTCAAAGTTTTAATAAAATTTAATGTTCTCTTAGTGTTTTGAATTTTCTCTGGACCTCTCGACCCTTGCTTTATCTATAGGATGAACGATCGATTGGACGTTCTCGAAGAGTTATCTGCCCCTGACGGTATATTTGCAGGAAATGTCCCTGATTTTGTAAAAAAGCTATTTCGGTATTTTGATAAGCGAATCTAAAGGTAGAATGTTGGAAGATCGAATTTATGACGACACGATAGCGTGGTCGGACAGTGGTATCACGTTTTTGATAAAGGACCCCAACGAATTTGCTAGAATTATTTTACCTCAAAATTTTAAGCATAACAACATATCGTCTTTCATACGACAATTAAACAAATACGATTTTCATAAAATAAAAACATCTGATGTTGTCAAACAACAATTTGGAGAGCAAGTAGAAAATTTTGTGTTGTAACAAAGGCATGGGAATTCCAACACCCAAGATTTCAGCGAGGAAAGGTGGATTTACTTGTGGAGGTCAGAGTAAAATAAATGTTGCCAAATAATTCAAGAGAAAACAATCTAGCACGGGAAGGAAGCCAGCAAGCGAAAATTCTTCAGTTTCGAAAAGAAACGAGGGTGATCTTCAGGAGCAATTGGACTCCATGGCTAGGCTTCAAGCGGACATGGCGATGTACATACAAATGCTTTCTAAAAATTATCGTGTTCTTGTGAGTGAAATATGTGATGCGAGGAGAGTTTTATCGGCGCAAGATCAGTTGATGCAAAATCTCCTTCAATATCTTGTGAAGCAAGAAAATGGTAAACTACATTATTAGATGTTAAATTTAGATAAGCAACAAATCCCTATGGGAGGTTTTAGAGATTTTGATAATACGCCATTTTTAAAATCATCGGCGCATACTTTTCCAGAAGTAAGAATATTTATTATTTTTCATAGATTGCAAATTCTTCATTTTATCAAATGGATGAGATCAGCAGGAGATTTAATAAAGCAACGCCTGGTAATGCTGAGCCACATGTGGCTGATGGGCGAGGGAATCCCCCTGGTTTAACCGTTTACACAATAGGATCTTTACAGCCAAAAAAGGATGATTCGAAAAATATTCAAGTTACCAGAAATACATTTGTGCCTGCTTGGAGTATTCCGCCAAAAGTACTCTTAGTGGAAGATGATGCCGTTTGTAGGACCATTGGCTCCAAGCTGCTTCAAGTATTTGGGTGCACTTTTGATATTGCGTCAGATGGCGTTGATGCAATCCAAAAAATGAATATTCAACGATATGATATCGTTTTAATGGTAAGTACATTCCTTCTTCGTCATTAGGATATCGTGATGCCAAACTTGGATGGAGTCTCAGCCACATGTAGAATTAGAGAATTTGATAAACAAACCCCAATTATTTCAATGACATCGAATGTAAGGCGAGACGATTGTGTCAAATACCTGGCCAATGGCATGAACGATATCTTGCCAAAACCTTTCTCGAGAGAATCACTGCTAGCCATGCTTGATAGATATTGCTCTCATTTAAGAGATAAAGTTTTATCTAGCAAAAGCCATCTAGAGCGCCGATTAGAAGAAATATCATCGAATGCTCCCAGTTCTTCTGATCCTGCCACTTTCAAATTTCCATCGCTCTCAAACATTCAAGATAATTTTTCTTTCGCGTCAAAATTTCCCTCTATTTCAAAAGTTACAGAATTGCCTGATATGCAACAATCGAATAATCAGGATCGGAATGAGCCATCTTTTTTGCCACCTTTTGGAAAGAGAATTATGAACGATGCAGACAAGGAAGAAATCAAGAGAAAAAAATATGATATTTTATGAATAAATTCTCTGTTAGTTTATTTTTAGTTTGTAAATTCTCCATGTCATTTCAATTCAGTGAATCATTTTGGGTACAATTTAAGAAACCATTTAATAGGGGAATAATGAAGATGGCTATAAAGCAATTAGATCTTGGTTAAAAGGCATAAAGATCAGTTCCCTTGAATTCCAGAATTTTATCTCTCAAAGGTAACAATCGTCTTAGCTTTTAAATAGGATAGCCATAGAAGAGGAATATTCAAAAAAATTACTTAAACTTTCAAATTCAAAGTCCATATCATTAAATTTGTTTGGGTAACGGTCAACTTTTGACATTATAGTACTACAAGAAATGCCACGGAAACATTCTTGCTCGAATTTGAAAGGATTGCAAATTCTCATGCTAAATTTGCACAGGATTTAAAAGAAATAGTGCAACAACCATTGAATGAATGGTCCTTGGATCAATCAAAGGAAAGGAAGAAGTGCAAAGAAATTATGAAAAACACTTTAAAGAACAAACAAAACTACGAAATGATTGCATTAAAGTGTGAAGAAAAGTATCATTATCATTGCAAAGACTTTGACACGCTACAATCTTCAAAAATAGGGCTCAGCGGAAAAGATTATGAAAAGGTAATGGGAAATAGATGAAATCAAAAATTAGCTTGAAAATAAAATTCGTAAAGCGCAGCAATTAAAAGAAGAATCTGAGAAAGAATACAGAGTCGCCATAACGAAAGCACAAGATTCCTATCATGTTTGGCGTAATGGTACAAAAGAGGCATTAGAAAAATTACAGCAACTGGAAGAACTTCGTTTAAATCAGTTAAAAGTTAATCTAATGCTTATCTCTAACATTTCAGCAAGTGTTCATTCGTCTAACACAATGGTAGCAGATTATCTCAACATTAATAGTCGTATGATGTTGTTCGTCAATCATTAGAAAAGTGCGCAGCGTCAAAGGATTTAGATCTTTTCATAGAACAGTTTGGCACCGGAAATGTTATCCCTGATGCATTGCACTTTAAGGATTATTATGTACATAGCCCGCATACAATAGAAGACAACATATCGATTATGACAATAAAATCAGGCAATTATGTAGAGAATGGTACACCTACAAGTGAAAAGAGTGAAAACAAACTTTCATCGTTCTTTACAAAAAAGTCCCCGCCAAAGCAAATAGTTGAAGAGCTTTGGGTCGCCCCCGATGAAGATATATTACCACAAATAGATCCAAATGACACAAATCTCTAAGTATAAACTATCAATTACACCAAATAATAAATTTAATGTCTATACTATTATATTCTTCAAACTTCAAAAGAGAAAGAAATCGTAAAATTGAGTGAAAATTCCGATGTTTGTGAAGACCATTTTGAAAGCTGTTTCTTCATTTCTGTTTTTGTCTCTGTTATATAAAAACCTTAAAAAATCTGCAAATAGATGTATTCAGGAAACTGATACTTACGCTATAATGATTGATGCAGGAAGTACTGGAACCAGAATCCATGTCTATATGTTTAAAAAATGTCAGGGAAAAATTAAAAGTGTTATGGATGAGGTTTTTGTTGAGCGGAAGCCGGGTCTTTCATCGTTATCTCCCAAAGAAGGGTCGGCACAAATACGAGAATTGTTACAAGTTGCGGTTAATGCAATTCCGAAAGATTTGCATCATTGTACAAAGATAGCCATAAAAGCAACGGCAGGACTACGATTATTACCGGAGGATACAACGAACGAGATATTAAATCACATTAGAGAGACCATTATTGAATCGCCATTTACGCCATATTTGGGAACAATGGAAGCAGTGTCTGTCATAGATGGCAAGGAAGAAGGTATTCTTATTTATTTGTGCCACATAGGGGTTTCTGCTTGGCTTGGACTTAACTTCTTACTGAAAAGACTGGGCAAAGAGTCATTGTATTCTGAGTTTGAGAAAACTGCATTAATTATTGATCTAGGAGGAGCGAGCGTTCAAATAGTTTATGAAATACCTGAAAAGAGCGGTCAGTCTCTCAACCATAAAATTATCGTGGATGGAAGAGACATTCACCTCCACCAGAAAAGCTACTTGGGATTTGGACTGAATTCTATAAAAGATAAATTTATTAAGGATTTAAAAGAAAAGGGATTGACTGTGACACATTGCATTACAAGTGGGTTTTCATTCCAAAATATTACTGGTAAAGGTAGTCACCGAGAATGCCTTGAACATACCAATAAACTATTAATGCATAATGAGAATTGTGTTTCTTTGGACTGTTTATCAGCCGAAATTAGGAATCCCAAGGTTCCTTCTGAGACAGAAGCTTATATATTCAGCTATTTTTATGATTCATTGAATCCATTAATGCCCGAGAAGTTTTTTTACGTAACGCCATTTGAAGTTCAGAAACTCGCAGAACAGATTTGTCATTTGAATGAAACGGATAGTTATCTCCATAAACTGGTGAAAAATAATCCTTTGTATTGCTTTGAACTGAATTATTTTTTAAGTCTTTGGATTAATGGCTTCGGGTTTAATCAGCATCAAAAATTGTACGTCATTAAAAAGATTAATAATTTTGAAACTAGCTGGACATTGGGGGCGGCCATGAAAATGGTTGAGGATTCAGCAACTTCCGGCTGTTGATTGAATAAAATACTATTTATCATTGTACTAACTTGTCTGTCGGATTACAAGCTCTTCTGCGCTAAGCAATTGTCTAATTTTATGATATGGTATAACGTTTTCAGAATTTCATGTGCACTAACCAAAGCCACTTTGGAATTTAAAGAATTTGTCTCCCAGCCACAGAAAAAAACATGAAGACTTTATTTTTTCTCACGATAATAATCTCAGTTTGTGTTGCGTCGAAGCTGGTTAGTAAAGCTTTGCCAAGGTCAAATCACTTGATGGAATCGATGTCTAGTGAAGAAGCGTCCGTACCTGATTCAATGGAAATGGATGCCACCGCACAGGACACTTCTAATGAAAATATGCCAACTCCAAATGAAATGGCGTTTACTTTACAACCCGCTTCCAGTGAACTACGTTTAGAAAACAAAAAAGGGATGCCTCCTGAAATCCTTATAGAAATCTTATCATATTTAGATGTAAAGAGTTTTATCAACCTAAGGGGAGCCTCCAAAGACCTTTCAAATGTTACTAAATTAGTCAATGATAAATTCTTCGAGGTCCAAACCAAATATGCGGCGTATTTAGAGGGACTCATTAAGCCTATCGTACAAAAAGTCATCTTGGAAACAAATGAATATGAAAAGGATCAACGCAAAAAGATAATATTGAAAAATTGGTTTAATATCGACGAGTTTTATGATCCCTTGGTCGTATGGATTGATCGCCCTAGCAGTATAATTAGAAGATGCCTTAAATACTTGTTTTCTAAACCTAGTCACATTGTGGGAATAACTAATAGAATTCAATCTCCGGAGTTCTATGTTTTTCTCGTAAATTCTTTTAGTATGGGGGATAAAGAAGTTATGCAAGTCCTCTTTGAAGAGTTAAGGAAGAGTGACAGTGTAAATATTGTCGATCTTATTGAGTGCATCATAAGATATGTCCCTGACGCAGAAATGGCGCGTGATGGAGCGCCTCGACGTCTAATTTATAAAATTTTGGGTCTTGGCTATCGAGCGATTGATTTAGAAAATGAAACTTTGCTCACAATTCCTCAAAGTATTGATTTTGAATCTCTCTTAAATGATTGTGTTAAGAGATCTGCATATGTTACTCTAAAATATGTTCGAAATCAAGTTCCACAGGAGACCAGACTCTGGGATCAAAATTTACTTTTAAGAATTTTAGAACATGACAATTTCTTTTTTCTTAAAAAGTTTTTCGATGGTCGTTATAACTTCATAAGGATTGTTTCAGATAAAATTATTGAGAATTTCTATGAGAAAGCATGCGAGCTTAACGCAATTGAAATACTTATAAATTCATGCTTATTAAAAGAAAACCGCGACTTTGATGAGCCTTCAAGAATGATTACTCTTGGAACTGTGGCTGGAATATCTCATGAGACTACTCGTAAGCTTTTAAAATCCTATTATGATTTTGCTCCTATGACAGTGTCTTCTTTGACATATCTATTGAACTTTTTAAAAAATGATATTGAAAATATAGATAATTTCAGTGACGAAAATGTTGGAAATAATCAAAATCATGGACCTGTTAAAGGACTCATAAAGAAAGTAGGTAATGTCGAATTCTTCAAGGAACTCGCCGAAAAGTTTTTCTTCTTTGATTTCCCAAACCTTCCCGAACCAAACAATGATATCAGACAACTTTGTGCCGCCGTTGGATCTACATTTCTTAAAATTTGTGAAAAACTTGACGTTCAAGTATACAATGAACTGCTTTGCGCTCTTTTCACTTCGCTTCCAGTAAAACACATTCAAATCATAAACACTCATTATGGCATAAGAACAAGTGTTGCTTTAAAATTGGTTTACCAAAAGTTATCTGCTGAACGTAAAAGGGAAATCGCTGCGGCGCTTCCAGATTTGAGGTTGAATCTTTAAATAAACAATAATTTTAATCCAGTGTATTCCTGAAAGAAACATTTATTATATAATCAAACATACCGTTTCGACATCTACATCCAGGATCATCATTCCCCGCACCACTCAAAAAATGTCACTTAAGTTACTTGTTCTGTGACTTCTGTCATTATTAATTTTTAATGCACGCATTGATCAATAAAAAATAATTTATTTAAATATTAAATTTGTTCGCTTTGACCCATTCTTTGAACTCTCTTTTCCAGCCCTGAAGTTCATTTATCAATTTAGCGTTGAACCCGCAATTTGATAAAGTGTCATCGTCTAAGTCGTCAATAAAGGCTTGAATGTTCTTGTAAGTTGACTGTATTATACATTGTTCTATATTGTATCACTAATCATGTCACCTTGTTTTGTATTCTTAGTCATTGGATAAGAAATATTCATTCTTTCAATAATGCCATTGAAGAGAGAATCCCAATCATTATTTTCCTTTGCTACAAATTTGCTGAAAACCTTACCATTGACAGGAGTGCAACTTCTGTTCCAGCAAATTTTAGAAACAAGTCAAACGCATTGAATATAGAATTATACGGTATAACACTTTCTTCCGGATAAACTATTCATAATTCTTTATATCTAGTCGTACTCTGATTCATGATCGGGCATATTTCCAGTGGGCAAGCAATATAGAATCTCTTGGAATTTTTTGGCCGTTGATGAGCCTTTGCGTTTTCATTTATTCTGTAACAATTCATAAAATCATTTACTTCTCAATTATTTTTAATGAATATGCAAGTTTTGGAATTGATATCGTCATATGTTACAAGAGAAAAATCAATTTACCGTCTGGGGATTCTTTACATCTTAATAGTGAAAATAAAAGATTATACATTTAACATTCGAATATCTTCCCCATCTTTGGAAATCTTTCTCATATTTTTCGTCTATCAACCAATTCATTTTCAAAAATAAGAAAAAGTTAAAAACGAAACCTTATTTCGTGCTTGGTAAATCATCATCGGATTATTTCAAATATCACAGCGAATATAATTTAACTAAAACTATTTATTCAATAAAATGAAAGGGTGTACAAAATCCTCAAGTTAGTCTTTGATTGAAAATTTTTGGCAAGCTCATCAATATCCAGGTCTTTGTAATTCTGCTCTATTAACTCGGCAAAGTCCTTTATAGCTCTAGCACCAATGGCTGCGTCTTCATTGGTATCCGGTATGTCAAAGTTAAAAACGTGGACAGGAATACCTTCCGTCCCTCCCCGTTTGGTCAATTCTTCCACTACGGCATTGTAGCATCTCTCTTCACAAGTTATCAGGAAATCTAAAATTTTCTTTGAATCTTGGAATCTTTCTGGGGCTTTCTTTATTTTCATATTCCGTTCGAGCATGTAATATACACCATTCTGAACATATCTATGCCATATTACTCTATTTGATTACAGATCAGAGTCTTGACGCTTCAGTTCTTCGTACATATCCGTATATGGTGTTCCAAAATCATATATGTTAGGCCTGTCTATAGAAGGCCCAGGGAGCTTAACTTTTGCACCTGTCCCAAATGAGCAAACATCAAACCCGTGTTTACTTTAATGAGAATATTTAAAATTTTACTTCAAGACATAATGAGCCTCCATGGAACGATTCTGATTGTTTGCGCAAATACAGGCAAATTTAGGCCTTGCCATTCTTCTTTCACTTAGCCACTCAGTTAAATGTTTTATGTTTGTTTACATTTATGAAAGAAAATAATTATGTTGGCAATGAGGATCATCATTTGTGTTCACCTATTGTATATAAAAAGAAAATAGTTGAATTGATTGAAACGATTCCTGAAAGTGAAGATCATATTTCTCCCACACATCTGGATTATTTATCTAGACTTAGCGTATATTGTACTTCAAAGTAATTTACATCCCATTTTCTAATTAGCTCTTACAAAACATACGAACTAATTAATTGGCTTGACGGGCTTAAACAAGAGAGAAAGACATATCCAAAACAATTTTATGATGTTATATATACTCATTATTTGATGCCTTCATGTCATAATCCCTGCGATTTATTCTTTTTTGAATATGGTGTTGTTGTTTTCTGGAATTGTAGCGCCCAAGAAGAAAATTTAATATTGAGTCACATTTCAGGCTTTGAAGTAGAATCGATATCTTCAAGTGAAAGATATTCTGAAAGCTACAAATATTTTATTAAACCTGGGGAAACGGTAAAGATTTCAGACGATGTTATACAACTCGGCGATGGTAACTTCATCTCAAAACTTGCTGCTTCGCATGCTTTAGCCCAATCATCTAAACTATCTTTATTTGAAAAGAAAATGGATTATGTAATCGAATCTAACAGATCTATACCGTTAGAATTAATGCGTGAAGGAAATATCACAATGGAGAGGTACTGTGTGACTATTCCTATTTTAGGAAAACAATAACATCCAAAATCGGACAACTTTATGCGATGAGAATGAATGTGAATTTAGTTTCAAATGTTCTGGACGTGCCTGAAATCTTTTGGCAGGAGCCAAACGGTCAAAATCTATATCAGCATATCAGAGGTTGATTATAAAAACATCCTTAACGTAAGGTTACCTTGAAATTTCACAGAGAATATCAATTCTTAATCAAAGGTGTGAAGTCCTTGGTGATATGCTTGGGATATTTAGAGAGCACCTAACAAGTTTCCATTGTAATTGTTACTTTGAACTCATTTATTAGTTGAAAAATTGGAATGGATAATAATTGTTTTGGTTTTATGCGAAGTCGTTATCGGAATCATTCAAATATGCCAAGGTGTAAAATTAGTTTAATAAAGTTTATTTTTCTTCTGAATCGTCAATTCTAGATAAAGGATAAGCATCTTGAATTGTAATATTATTTAGTCTTCTGTAATCTATACACATTCAAGGACTTCCATCTGTTTTCGGTACTACCAACACTGGAGATCGCCAAGGACTATCCGAAGGACTAATTACACCTGCATCCAATCCTTTTTTTACCACTGATGCAATAATTTCTCGTTCAGCTGGAGAAGCACGATATGGTGGGCTTCTGATTGGATTATGTTCGCCCGTATTAATATGATATTTACCAACTTTACAAACAGATGATTGACTATCAGAACGAACAAATGCCTGCCGATATTTTGTACAAAGTTCAATTAAGGATGCCTTTTGGTTATGATCTAAATTACTTTGCTTTTCAAGAACGACAATAAATTTTGAAAATCTTCTTCGCAATTGTTTGCAGTGGACACTAAATTGACGTTATCAATATTATTATCCATAGAAACTTTGACCCATCCATCATTATTACAAGGCTCGTANTTCTTTATCCCAAAAGATGTCCTACTATGCTGTGGCGGTGGGAAGAAATCCAGGCATATATTCAAACTGGTGTGATTGCGAAAAAGAAGTTAAAGGATATCCGAACGCAAAGTTTCAGAAATTTAGACTAAAAGAACAAGCCGCTGAATTCGTTAATCGTCATAAACCTCCCGAAATAATATGTCACAAAGTTCAAAAAGACAATCATAATTTTAAAATAATAATAAAGGAGTCAACTCTTGAACAAAGAGCAACAGTAGAATCATCCGAAGAGGAGAATTTTGCAATAGCAAATAGAAAGACTACAGAAATTTATAGGAAACCAGAAAAAGAGATAACATGTCAAAATTTTCACTCAAAGCCAGTTTATGAGCTTATATCGCGTAACAATGATTCTATAGAAATGCCATTTTATGCTGTAGCGATTGGAAAAACTCCGGGTATATATAGAACCTGGAAAGATGCAGAAAAGGAAATTAAAGGATTCCCAAATGCAAGGTTTCGCAAGTTTAAAACACTGAAGGAGGCAGAGGAGTTTGTAAATCAAAACAAGAAAGAATCAATGAATACACAGGAAGATTTAGACCCGAAACTAGACATCCTTCGAGTTAACATGAAACCATTTAGGCAAGCCGGAGACCCCAATCCTCAGGATAGGGAAACATTAGTTTGTTTTACAGACGGTAGTGCTATTTCTAACGGCTCCTTTTATTGTAAAGCTGGCTGGGCTGCTGTATTTCCACACAACGAAAATTGGAATACATCTGCCAAACTTTCAGGGGGAAAGAAAACAAACAATCGGGCAGAGTATTTGGCTGCAATAGAGGCGATTAAACGAGCCAACAAAGAAGATCCATCACAATCAAAAACTTTATACATATACACCGACTCTATGCTATTGATACGATCGATGACTGCATGGGTAACTGAATGGATGAAAAGAGATTGGAAAAAGGCAGACGGCCTACCTGTTTTAAACAAGGATTTACTGATAGAGCTAGTACAAGTTATCGGAAAGAGAATAATAATTTGGCAGCATGTAAGATCACATACGAAAAAGAAAAATTGGGAGAGTTTTTGGAATGACAAAGCAGACCGCATGGCCCAAAACGCTGCGAGATCATGATACCTTCGGGTATAAACTCCATCAAATATATAATAAATTTTGACGTTTTATCGTGAAAAACTCCATTTGAATTTCTTCGTCAGTAAAGTGCCCGGAAATATAATATCGCTGGCAAGTAAGTATATTTACTTATACTATAAAGAAAAAGTTACAGGTTTTCAAAGCAACCAGTTCAACGACATGTGCAGTTAAATCGTGACATCGAATATGTAGCAATTTCATTTCATCCGTGTGTTCTGTGTTCCAGATTTTCATAAACGAATTTAATCATGTAGTACACAAAGTGTAAGAACGCCGCGTATGAGCTCTCCACCTGTTAAATATTTTTAAATGTTTTGCTCAAAGGTAATTGATGATGTTTGGGCCATATTACCTANTAATTGATGATGTTTGGGCCATATCACCTATTTGGACAAGGCAGATCCATAATAATCATTCTAAAGGTAACCTTAATAAAACAAATTTTGTTGATTTTGTTGATATGTTTTAATCACAACGCTATAATTAACTCTAACTAGGTGGCTAAGTCAAATGATTTTATCGTGGTGGTTCTATTCTATTGAAGAAAAGAAATCTGAAATACTTTATGACTCGTTTAAATCATTTAGAGCTTCCCAACCACAAAAATGGCTGCCCTTTAGCTATACAGATTATCTTTCTTTAGAAGAAGGTTATAGAAAGAAGAATTCAACGCAAGAAGCAACTGAGACCAAAGAAAATATACTAGTTTTAGATCACAAACTTTTCCAAGTTGACTTAGATTTGATGATTATGAAACCTTATTACTGGGAAGGCCACTACTACGAAGTGCGAAGGTATGCATATTCATTAGTTTGAAATAGGTCAAAATGGTTTTTCAAAGGAGATACATGTATTATACCTTGCCCTTCAAATCTTGAAGTGCTTTTAGAAGGTTCTTATAAACAGCATGAACATTTTATTACGTCAACAGAGGAAATAATGGACGAGCCAGAAGGTGATGACAAGAGTGAAAAGATCTCGAATAAAAATATATTTCGGAAGAGCAAAAAGTTTTCTTTTGTGGAAATGGATTTTGAAGATGAATTCTCTTTCATGAAAGTGCATTTTATTGCTGGAAGAAGGGAAAGGGCTTACGTTCATGATAAAAATGGCACCATTAAAATTGCAAAGTCTTTTTTTGATTTTTTACCCATTTCAAAGTCAATAAAGATTCCAAGTTACAAATTCTGTAGAGGAATGAACAGATTCAGAGAAACCGCCAACAAATATAATAATCAGATCAAACTTTTGAATAACCCTATTTCAGAAAAATATTCTAATTATGTAAGATCCATTGCGGTCGGTGAATATTCAGCTCAGAATGAATCTTGTGAATATTCAAACCTGCTGTTTGTCGTACACGGGTATCCAATAACATAAAAATTTAAATAGGATTGGACAAAAAAGATATATTAAAAAAGATGGAGATGTATTCTCTATCGCGGATATGCTACGTTCCACTTTTGACGGATTAGCCAAAGATCCAAAGAAGAAATTTATGGTTCTACCGATAGAATGGCGAACAAGAATCAATATAAATGTCGAGGATACCATCAGAAGTCACCAAGAAAGCGAAAAGTTTGAAAGTTTATTGAATGATATATCGCTTCGAACTATACCGAAAGTGCGTGGTCTGTTTTCAGAAATACTGTTGGACGTATTGCTCTACATGAGTCCTGCTTATTCTTCTGTTATTGTTGATACGGCCACAGAACAATTGAATAACTTGTATGATTTGTTTGTAAAAGCAAATCCGCATTTTAAAGGAAAAATATCATTTTTGTCGCATTCATTGGGATCTGTTATCACTTTCGACATTGTGACTAACCAAAAGATTAAAACACTTGAATCTCAGGGAAGTCGCGAATCCTTTTTGAACATTCTTGCAGATTGGATGCCTACACCGTTCTTTTCCAAAGCACCAGAAAGCTCACAGACTTTAAAATTTCCCGTTGAAAATGTTTTTGCGATTGGATCTCCCTTGGGTGTATTTATTTTGTTGAAGGGCTTAACAGTTTTGGGCGGCAATGATACAGAAACGCACAAATTGATAAAAGATTTACCCAACCAAGACATGGAAAAAATAGCTATTTTAAGCTGCAAGAATATATTCAATTTTGCAGATATCAATGATCCTGTAGCCTATCGACTGGAGCCTTTGTTTTGCAGGGAGGCTAAAGACGAACCAGCTAGTCTTTTGCCTTGCGCTCAAGGAAGAAGTCTTTCAAGGGTAAAATTAAATGTAAAATTTCATTTAGACTCGATCAAACTCAGCTGCAAAGTCTCACTGCAAAATTATAATTAAACACTCTCAAACATTGGAACCAATAAAAGAAATCGATAAGGATGGCGACAATAAAGTCTACCCCGAGGAAGCGCCGATTTCTACTCTCTTCAAGTTCAACAATTACGGACGCGTCGATTATCAATTTTGTAGTAGCTCCTCAATTATATATAATCAATACTTAAACTCTATTTCAGCTCACAGTAGCTACTGGACCAATGATAGTCTGCTAGCTTTCATTTCTAATATTATGACATTAAACAACTAATTTATAAATCAAATAAAGTCGCATTAAAAGATTATTGCAATAAATTTTGCATTTCATTATCTATGTCCTTGTATTCATATAATGTTTTGCAACGTTATTGTTTACCTTTCCGTCCGATGCAAATACCAACAACCCCAAAAAAAGATCGGGCAAGAGACATTTATTCTCCCATTAGATCTTCAGCAAAAAAGCTGTGCGCTGATAGGTAATTAGCATTAATGGTCATTTTATGGTTTATCCCATCACTAGAAGACGATCTGGCGGGAAAATACGAATTCAATTCTTTGGAAATTCATATGAAAGATCAAAAAAATCAAAGAGGTATGCATTGAATTATGCAAGTAGAAGAAAATGTTTACATGTCGCTGCTTCAAAGCGAACTAGTATCTAAAGAAGATCCCTCAACCCCAAATAGAAAATTCGCCACGGACATAAATATTGCAACATCATCAGTGCGAAAAAAACTATTCCAATACTCTGAAACAACGACAGATATTTTAAAAAATGATTCTCCGATGAAGCATTTCTACACAATGTCTCCAATCAGCTCCAAAGGGCAAGCGATTTTATCTTCGCCAATGAAGAATCAGAGGTTTATTTCAAAGACGCCATTCAAAGTACTTGACGCGCCTGAACTGCAAGTAGAATGTTATATACCACCAAATAGGATGATTTTTATTTAAACCTTGTGGACTGGTCTTCTCAGAATGTGATGGCGGTTGGATTAGGAAATTGTGTGTATTTATGGAGCGCTGCAACATGCAAAGTATCGAAACTTTGTGATCTCGGTGCATTTGATACTGTTGCATCTTTGTCTTGGATGAACACTGGGTCACATCTTGCAATAGGAACAATGGAAGGATGGGTCCAGTTATGGGATGTACAGAAACAAAAGCGAGTTAGAGCATTAACCGGTCATGTGTCAAGAGTTGGTAACAATGGCTACTTTCAAAAATATAGGGTCCATGACATGGAATTCCAATATTTTAACAACCGGGAGTAGAGACAAGAATATTATTCATCGAGACGTCAGAAGCGCGGATGCTTTTGTAAAAAAGGTGACTGGACATAAGCAGGAAGTAAGAGCCAGTTAAAATCATAATAGATTTGCGGTTTGAAATGGAATGTTCATAATCAGCAGCTAGCTTCTGGTGGAAATGATAATAAGTTGCTAGTGTGGGATAAACTAAATGAAAAACCTCTTTACAAATTTAGTGATCATAAAGCAGCTGTGAAGGCAATTGATTGGTCTCCACATCAAGTAATATGGCATTGGAAACATAATGAAGCCTGGGCTGCTTGCCAGTGGTGGTGGTACAGCCGATAGGCATATAAGGTTCTGGAATACGATTACTGGATCATCGATTAACGCTATTGATACCGGATCACAAGTAACTAATGTGTACTATTTACAAAGGTTTGTAATTTGGCGTGGTCCAAAAATTCAAACGAGATCGTTTCGACACATGGTTATTCCCAGAATCAAGTGACGGTGTGGAAATACCCTAGCATGACGCAACTAGCGACTCTGACGGGCCATACATCTCGCGTCTTGTATTTAGCCATGTCACCAGACGGACAAACGGTAGTTACTGGAGCAGGAGACGAAACTTTGCGATTTTGGAACATTTTCGATAAAAGGAACGGAACTAAAGTTCAGAGATCACTCTTGGATGAATTTTCAAGAATTCGATAAAAATATGTGTATGATATATGTAATTACAATAAATTCGTTAGATTTAATAATTCTGATATATTTGCGTATCTCCTCATGGGCATTAGAACTCTTCTCATTAACTAATATTGTACGTAAAGGAAGCAAAAATTTATTTAACCCCAGGGATTAAAGCTGGGCGCGGGTACATTTGATTCCGATTCTGGTATGATAGAATTATTTATCACAACAACATCATTTGTAACGATCGGAATCTGCACTTTCTCATCTTCCTGACGAAATTGATCTTCATTGTCATCTATCTTTAAACTCTGTGTACTTTGTTCCAAGTTTCCATCTTCATCTGGAGGGGTAGAAATATTGTTCTGACTTTGAGGTATTTGTGTGGCAGCGTGCTTTGCGCATTTGGTTTTCAGAATCACACACCAGTCTACCATTTCTTCTTCAGTAACTGCCTTTAAAGTGTGCTTGTTATCAGAAAAGTTAAAAAATGAACTTGAATTTCTTGGGATTATTTCAAAAACAAAATTAACTGCATCCACAATTTGCAAGTGACAATAAGTTAAACAAATGCTGGATTTAGGCTGTGCAAGAGACTCATAACTTGTGCTGCATGTTGCGCTTATATAAGAATAATCATTTTTGTTTAATCCTGAAGGTCTGGGAAACAAATTGACATCGTATACATGAAGGTAACCAGACTCTGTCAAAATAAAGAATGAAGGTTTGAATTTAGACTTTCTTATCCTACCTGGCCTTTGAAGGATTCCAGTTTTTAAAATTTTGTGCAATCTTCTTGAACTGATAGGCGAATTCCCACCGTTTTGATCGGGTTGCAATTTTGGCTGACGAATGACAAGAGAATGAAGAACCTCTTTGGTCATGTCTTCAAGATGAACTTGATAATTTGGATTTTGAATTTCTTCAACGCTCAAGTTTGTTGATTTCAGTGTAAATTCAATATCCTGTGTTGGATTAACACTCACGCTTGCTCTTGCAAGTGCTTTAATTATTTCCTTTTACAATTAAACAAGCTATTTACGTCAGCTTGTGTAGACATCTGCGCTGTTTCTGTTGTGTAAAGTACCAAAAGTTTCTGTAAATCTTCCGTAATGGACTTATCTAGTTCCATGATAAGCGTCATCGAATCTCTTAATTCTTTCCGGTAATTGTTTTCTTCTTTGACATACTTGGACACGGTAAATAAAAGAGATTGTTCACTTAGCCATGGATCTTGTAAGATGGCTGCGTCATTCTCACGTCTTTTCAAGGCGGTTTCAATAACGTTTTCATGAGCCTCGATTTGGTTATGCAAAATATCTTTCTGCTTTATCCTGTTAGCATCATTCTTTTCTACTTTATCTTTAAGGAACTATTACTCATCATCTTTAACATTATGTACCTTTTCTGTTTTTGATAAATAATTAATGTGCTCCTTTATTTTCTGAATAATTGATGTGTTTATCGTGGTTTGATATTTTGAATACAATTCACTTAGCCCATGGGCTGTTTTTAAAGATGAAGACACCAGAATTGTCATTGGAGGGATCTCTTTATATGTAATTAAGTTGTGTATACCTTGTTCCATTCTTACTTCAGTTAGTCTAGATAATTTAATATATGTTTTTATCACAGCCTTATTTAATTCGCTAATCTCTAATATTGAATTGGCTATTTTGTATTACCTTCAAAATATTCGTAATAAAATGTCAAAACTTTTGTTAGCCTGGATATTCTTTCAAACATTGCCATTGATATCTTTTCGTCTGTATTTTGCAGCGTAGCTTCATTCATCTTTTAGAAAATTTCGTAATTGTTATATTTCGTTTAGACTCGCTTGGGCTAGTACGATTTGGTAATGTCAAAAGAACTTTGCTTTGAATGTCCAAGTTTCGAATGAAACAATATTTTATGTCATTACTAAAATTGTTGTTTTGGTTATAGAAATGGTTCAACTTCTAGGTGAATGTGTCCTGCAAAATATTCTGTCTCACTTAAAACCTTCCGAAATATGCAAGCTGTCCAATTTAAATTCACAACTTTATGACTTCATTGCTCCTTACCGCTTCAAAACTCTGCAGCTTAATTGGCCAGTTTCAAGATGCAGACAATGTTTAGAAACATTGTTTAGTAGTTATCAAGATTATAAACTTTCATATGTTGATGAATTGGTGCTAGTAATAACAAGTAGTAATGTTTGGTCGAATAAAGTAAACACGGTTTTGCCATATAAATTTGGAAAATGCACAAAATTGAGGTTTGTTTTTAGGACAGATTTGATGTCTGAAGTTGGAAGATTTGTCGAAGAGTTTACGGGGTTGATTGACCTACCGCGATTGAAAAACATTGTCGTTGACGGATGCGGCTACAATGCGCGCGAGATAATCAAAATTTGTTTATCTTTAAGAAAAAAATATCCAACATTGGAAAACATTTCGTGCTCTACTTTAGTTATGGGGACATGTTCATCAATGCAATATAACATTAACATTTTCGACTATAAAGATTCCAAAATCGTTGAAGACTTTTTACAATTGCTTGATCAAGGCGTAAGTTTTGAATCTAAAATACTTTTAATGTCGCTAAATTCACTTCCTGAACAAATCTTTCGACATCCCAATTTTAAGCCATCTGAATTACAACTTGCAGCGTCAAAGTCCTACGAATTGGAGAAATTCGTGAATTTTGGATTCTCTTTTAACCATTTGCGTGATTTGGACATCTCCGTTTGTCATTCTTCTACAAGTAGATCCAGACGTCAAACGATTGTATATTTGAGCTTGTCAAGTTTGGAATCAATTTTTAATTGCTGCAAAAACTTGGATAGTTTTTCATTGTCTAATTTAAGAATTGAACAAGGAGATTTTCAAGCGACATATGGAAGTAGCAGGAAACTATCTGTTTTGTGTTTAAAAGAAGTTCAGTTTATGGGAGATTCATTTCTTCATCTTTGCAAGTTTTTTAATTTTGTTGATAGTGTCCACATGAGTTCGTCACCCTGCCCACTGCCAATTATCAATGAAGATGAGGCTGCACGTTTTCATCCAAACTGGAAGAATATTTCAATCATCTCTGTGTATGCTGTAGTTAGAGACTTAAACAATTTTTTAGATTTTGTTGGAAAGAATTGTGAAACTATAAAACTTGGGGGTCAACTTGTAAATAAGTATAACTGCGTTGGACAATAAAGGCATGGTACTGATCTTTTCATACGTGATGCGACTACTAAAACCAGTTTTAAATTATTTGGTATATTAACTACAGTCTTCAATATTTATTCGAACATTATCTATAGACGCCGCTTAAACGAGAAGTTCGCTATGAAAGCGTNGTTCGCTATGACAGCATAGTATTTCTTTTACCTCGTTAATTTCATTTTCAATTCTTTTTCTATACTTTTCAGCCTGCCCTAATCTTTCCATTTCGCAAAGCCAATCTCTGCGTTCTTGAATTTCATTAGTCACTAAATTGAATAATGCAAAACCTTACGCATTGATATTTCATCTAAATCTTCCTTGCACTTGAGATAAGTTTTTGCTTTCAATTCCGCCATAGGGTCTTCCTTTGATTCGCTTTCAATGAAGGCAATCGGGTCGTCTTTTGATTTTCTTGTGGCCATAGCCAATTGTAACTTTTCTTTTTCTAAAGAAAGATTTCTCCCTTTGATAGTATACGTATGAATGTACTGTTTTCGCAAGGTTTATACTTTTCAATTGAATAAGCCCCTGACCTCACAATTTCATTTAATTGCCTTTTCTTGACCAATTTATCGGCATTGATATCTTTCTCAAAAGGTGACGATTTTATTTTCATCGATTCACTTTGTCGAAAGATTTTATAGTCCTTTTCTTCTTTCCCCGCCAGAATATTTTTGAACACATTCTTCTGTCTTTGTGATATGCCGGAATCTAGCAAAAGATCTGGTGTCAACGATCAGTTTATTTTTACTGTTTAGAAATTCAGATGTTGCGGGACTAAATTGATGATTCGACGAGTGTTTAGTCATTTGAGGAATTGTTTACAGTTTACATAATAAAACGGTTAAATGTTGTCATTATTCCTACTTATTGTGGAACCAAAAATTAGATTGGTAAAATTGATATTCCGCATCGGGGAATCGAACCCCGGCCTTTGCGGTGAGAGCGCAAAATCCTAGCCACTAGACCAATGCGGATGTGTTAGATTATATTGGTGAACTCTTATTGAAGTTTAACAACTTGTTTTTTTTGACTGCTTTCAGTAAGGTTAATCGATTCAGATTGATATCCAACCAAATGTTTAAAATTTTGAATTGCAGATAACGATCATGAAAAATGGTAGATCTCGTATTTCCGACTTTTCAATCTAGAGTTTGAATCAGAATGGCTGACATTGCATCAAAATTTATCAAAATTAAGCGAGTTGGCAAAGGTAGTTTCGGGCAGGTCTTTAAAGCGTATGAAACGTTTTTTAGAGAAACGTAGCATTAATAATGAAACTCAACAAATAGTAGCTATAAAGGAGATAAACTTAGAAGCAGATGACGATGACATTTCTGAGCTTCAAAAAGAAATTCAAGTATTATCTCATTGTGATTGTCCTTATATCANGCCTTTGCGGTGAGAGCGCAAAATCCTAGCCACTAGACCAATGCGGATGTATTTATTTGTACAAGATAAAAATATCACAATTTCAACTTCCATCTTTTCATTTATGAGTTGATCTAGAGCATATTAGGAAAGATTTTAAAAATTTGAAACAATTATTTATCTCCAGCATGGAGTGTCCAATTTATAAATATCGAAACTAATGTGGTATACCACAGGCCAGATTAAGGATTAGTTTCACATAATCAAAAGTAATGCATCAATAATTCTGAGAAGACTGCCATAATCATTTAAATAAAACTTTATTGAAAATTGAGGCTACCCAACTCTTTGATAAAGTCAGTTGTCGCTTTCGTGGAGATATCAGAAGTGTAAACAGGATGTATTATGCATCTCTTAAATATCTTTTGAGCTTTGAATTTCTTCACATCGCGATGAACAGATTGATCAACTGCCATTGGCCTAAAAAAGTTTTCAAACAAACTCTTCAAATTTTCAATTTCAAAATCTTCAACAAATAACTGGATAATATTTCCTTGTGAACGAACTATTGAATTAATAAGAGTGATATCGCTAACACTGAAGAATGAATACGAGGCATCAATGATAGGAGTGTCGAAATGAGTTGTATCAATTCTTGGGTAGGAGTAAAGCCCATGGAAAATAACAATACCAAATATTCCAAGAGATTTTGATGCGATTGCATGTATTTTATGGCCTTGGATATTATTAACCATTAAAACTTGAACATTTTCTTTTAATTCATATAATGCTTTTTCAATTGGGCTCAATGTGTTGACAGATTTAATGCCAGACTTTACAAGCATGAATTCTTCATTGAACATGGTTGCGAAACCCATGCCGGCAGTTTCATTGTCAGCAAGACTGGGCAAACCTTTCACACTAATAAAAGGTTGAATCTTAATAAAGTTAAACAATTTCTTTAAATTCAGCAATACGAATCCAGACGACCTATGAATCTTGCAAGACATAACACTGACAGTTGTTGGAAGCGGCAATTTCAATATCTTTTCATTAATCTTGAGTCCTTTTAAAGTTTTTCCATCTTCAACTAGAGAAAATTTGGCCTTTTTAAGATCTTCGTTAAGCAAAACTTTGACCTGAAAAGCAACGGCAGTCTCTTGAATGTTCTCAATCTCAGCAACAAGTTTTTCAACATTATTTTTTATCAATGGGGCAAGACAATTCGGATTCAATTCTTGAACCATTCTTTTCTCTAATTTAACCATTGGGCAAGCAGTATATGGTAGATTTAATGTCATTTGATCAGCGCAAAGGCCATAATAGACGCTAAAATATAAATCTTCAATCTTATTTTTTAATTTCGGAATAATGCATGTAAACTCTATGGAGTCTTTGTTAACCTTCAAATCCAGTGACTCTATTGAGCACAACATGACGTCTCCTTGATTTAAAGTTAAAATAAAACTTGGAGTTGGACAATTTTCAGGCAAATTTAGTGGAACATTAAACTTGCACAGGTAAGAATCAGGTAATGCTGCACTTTGAAACCCATAGAGCTTGGCATAACACGCCAACTCATAAAATGAAAGATCTTTACCCATAACTTCTTTTACTCTGTTCCAAAACTGATTCTCTTCGAAGGGAATGGACCTGTTTATTTTCGCATTGAAAGATACACGATTGTCTGCGCACGCCAACGCCAGCAACCTTCCAATAAGATGTGGAGTAATGCATGCAGATCCAGGATTTTTATGTCTTCTAAGAGGATTAGAACAAAGATCTTTTATCAACTTTAACAATGAATCAAACACATATGGTGAGTCTTTAATAGAAATGGGTAAAATCGGTTTCTTTGATTTACGGAATAGAAAAACCTCGTGCTTTCTACCACTCTTGGATAACTCGTTGTAATAAATAGACGTTTGAAAAGGATCGATAAATGTTTCATGATCAGAACGGTCATTCACTGGCTTCACTTCCACACCGAGCAATGTAGGGAACAAGGATGTAGGCAATCCAGTCACTTTCGCTAAATACCCATCACGAGAATTAGCAAATTGGTATATTAAAAAGGAGCAAATCTTTATAATTGATTGTTCTTCACATTTCAACAGACAAGAACCATTTGTTAACAACGACAACAATCCAACATGATCTGCCAAATTAGAACTCTCAATCAAATCAAATTTTTGACATTTCATTATCATATTTTCCATAAAATAAAGAGCATGATCAATACCGAATTGTACTTCAACTTTATCTTTAAATGAAGAAAATCCATCAATCCATTGCTGCAAATTTCTCAACAGACTTTTCTTCATACCAATTTTCGGATCAATGCTGTGGCCCTCATAACAATTAATTGCATAATGCAAAGCATAACTAAAATTACCTTCTTCATCAACTAGCGTTAAACTTGGATTGACTTTCCCAGCTTTAACAAAACTCAAAGTCTCTAAATAATCAGTACATTCCTTTTGCAAAGATCCCTTCTTATCGTTTGTCAACAAACCAGAAGATAACATATAATAATCACATAAACCAGCAATATCGTTTCCTCTTTTTGTAATAATCGATACCTTCTCGTAAAACTTTTTACGTTCTTCATACAGCCGCTTTGTATTCCAACTACATTGAATCCATGCTTTCAATACAAACAGCACCTTGGACTTGGTTGATTCATCGAAAAACTTTTTCACTTTTCCAGATTCGATATCCCTAATACAATCTTTCATCTTTTCGATCCAATAATTATAGACATCATCTTCCATTTGTAGAGAGTACCAGAATTGACTCAATTTTTTGGCATTAACGTTCCTGGTATCATTTTCAAGTGCATACCATATAACAACGTTTCTTGCAATGATTTCGGGTTGCCAGTCGTTCAGGACAAACTTGAGCTTTGAAACATTTTTCTTTCTTTCTGCTTCTTTTATAGTAAACAAAACATTTCTTAGATCTCCACAACCAACTACTAAGCAATCAAGTTCGGGCTTGTTGAAATATAGAGACAGATCTTCTGCGATAGTATTACCAAACGGATAATAGAAATTTGCCCACTTATGACGGACAAAAGAAACGCAAGTTGAAGTTTTCTCCATCTTTATTCCAGGGTCACGGTGCTCGAAAATCAGATGTAAGATCTACTCTTTAGAAGGTTATTTAACGAAAGAATTTTAAATATGTTTCTTGTAGTAATCAACGAAATGTGATGAAAACGGAGGTATCCAAGAAAAAATTGCCACTCAACCAATTCTGAGATTGCATCGGGATGTCATTTTTCAGAAAGCCATCCAGCGTGTCGTCAACAGAGTTCCGGAATCCGGTCATTATTAATTATCAAATGGCATTCCGAGGGACCATTGACCAAGGCCAAGCAAACATCAACATACTACCACACCGATGTCGGATGTTCGTGGAATGTATGGAAACACTGTTGTCAAACTCTATTCTAGGTACTTTACTCCAAGAAATTGACGGACAATTTGATCACATATTTACCAAAGGAACTACTGGACTGGCTCATCTAGTGACAATGCCATAAGCGAGACAAGTATGCTTGGCAGACGACATGAACTTTATGAATCATGAGCCTGATTAATAAAGAGAGGGGTTGCACTTACATTTCGCCAGTCCTCTATTACTTGTATTGAACTAACTAGGATATTGGCGAGTCTGCCAAGCGTGTTAAACGTTCTAAAGGGTAGATGGCTGTATTAGAATGGTTTTGGACTTTGGTATGTGAAAATCGTAAATACATTTATTGCTGACCCGAGATACCTTCGTATAACTTATAAGGTCATCATATATTTTTCGGTAGAGAAGTCTCAAATCTATCCTTTATGTTAACATTCGACTTGACAAACAATCATGTTTTTCTGAAAGAGTCAAGAATAAGCCTTTTTAAGAAACTTCTTTTTGACAGTAGAACGTACACAGTAAGGCTGTAAGCCAAAGGATATAAAAAAATCAACACGTTATCAGCACGAAATAGAGAATGAAAACACACATTTCAACCTATACGAAATTTTCTTAATTCCAGTCGTTCATCGTTTTATGCCTTATGGTTTAATCGAGGAATTCATTACTTCACTGATTTATTACTTGTATTTCATTACGATATCCTATTCTTTCTCACCTCAATGAACTAACTGTATTGGCGAGCCTGCCAAGCGTGTTTTAACGTTCTAATGTTATGTTGGGGTTGTGGGCTACATTATGGAATAATAGGATGGTTTTTGGTATGTGAAGGTCGTAAATACATTTTTTGATGACCCTCACTTCCCAATATAAAAGTAGTGTTAATATATTCCTTTCACTTTATTATAAGCGATATCGATGACGAGCAATAGCATGATTTCTTAAACCTCGGACGTCTTTGAATGTTCTTCCACAGCAAAAAAGGACTTCATGATCTCTTGTTGTAAGCAAGTGCGCTTGCAGACTTCTCAATGATAAAAACCTCCTTTGACAATAATGGCAAACATTATCGCGGTAACTTTCGTACAACCATGGAGGTAATCTATTAGGAGCGTTTTCAAACATCCAGACGATATCGGTTACTCCAAAGAGTGCATATCTTTGTCCATATCGATTTCTATTCATGTCATTATGGTGATTAAAATGCGCGTCTGGATTTTCTTCTTCATCATCATCTTCTTCGTCTTCATCATCCTCATCGCCTTCCATTCCTTGAGGGACATCAAAAAGCCCACAGGTGCAATCTGGTTCTCCATGAGTATTTCTTTCGTTTTCAATAAGGTTTTTATATTGTTTGCCACATTTATAGCAAAATCCAACGCCACATAAACAAGAAACGAAATTGCATCCGGTCTTCTTTTCTACCGCAGCTTTGCATGAAGGGCAATATCTCCAGTCATGTTCCTTCACAGCCATATGTAGAGTAACATCATCAGGATTGCGATATTCAATTGGAAGATTCTGAAAATCCACACACTGAAGTGGTCTGTGATCTTTCACTTTGCAAGAGACGCAAATACCAGTACGACATTCCGTACATTGAATGAAACGCGCGTCAGACCTAAGAGCCATAAATGTCGAACAAGTTTTTTCAGGGCAGTAAATAGCCCGTCCCGTAGCTTCAAGGTAGCGTTTTCTAAATGAGTCGAAAGTAGCGTCGTCCAAAATAGGGTCCATTTGACTAGTTGGCTCTATAGTGGTTTGACAGTTTTCCGCTGGGCAAATCAAAGGAAAACGAAAAGATCTATCTTCAGTTGCTAATTTGAGCCAATGCGAGAAACACTCGGCGCAATAAATATGATCGCATTTATCAATTTTGAATCCTTCTTTTTTATCTTTGGCAGAAGTAAAAGATACATTGTCGCTGCATATCAAACAAATTAGTTCATCCGGGACTTGCTGTTCACAATCATAATACTCAATATGAGGGTACTCTTCTAAATTAGGAACCTTCAAAATATCAACATCATTTTTATCCATTGATTCCAGTGTTGAAGCATACATATGGTCGGCCTCCAACTGCAAAACAGTTTGCAAACTCATGATATTTGAGAAACACTCTTCACGCAAGTCTTTCACATCAATACCAATCTTTCCAAGACTCTCCAGTTGGAGCAAAGTAGCAAATTCGTGATCCAGTCGAGATATCAAATTTTCACTCATTTTTGTAGTAGCGCCACAAGAATGAAAAAGTTACAAAATTAGAGTTTATTAAATAAAAATGGATTACATCACATTCCTGTATCATCGACATCTTGATTCATATCTTTCTCCATCTCTATTAGATTAGCTTGCTTTTCTTGCAGCGAAGTCTGAAGTTTATCCAAAGCCTCTTGAAATCGTTTCTTCAAAACAATGTTATTTGCCTTTTGTAATTGCTGAGTTTTTTCGGCAATCTTGGATTCAATGTCTGCAATTTCATTCTTAATTTCATCAATTGCTTGAGTCATCATCATGAATTCTATTCCTGAAAAAAATGAAAGATAATACCTTGACGATCATCCTCATCATCTTCTAGTTCTTGGAGTAGTCCAAACTCTATTTCCGCAGCAAGATCAGATGCCGCTGATTCAGATCTGTAGTTTTCTTCGTCGTCGACATCGACTTCACCTTTTTCACTGGCATTATCATTTTGAGTTCTAATTTCACTCGATATATCAACCTCTTTATTATCGACATCCATGTCCTGTGACTGTTCCTGAACATCTATTAAGCTCATTTTAAGTGATTACTAAATTCGACCGAAATCGCCTTCGAATCTTCTTCTAATAATCTCCTGACCTCTTTCTCAATGTCTTCAATCACCTTCTTAGCCATACGCTTTCTAAACCGCCTTCTTCTCACATCTTTCAAGGGATTTGTTAGTCCATCTGGCCACAATAAGTTGTGTTCCATTCGATCAAGTATACTGGGATCTACATCTCCAACTACTAGAATCTATTACATCAAGAAATAACTCTAGTACCTGAGAAATATCTGACGATTTGAAAAACCGCTTCTTATCATACGTTTTCTGGCATTCCACAATACAAGGAAGGTCATATAGTTTCGCATCCCAGGTTTTGTCTCCTAATTTAGCAGTTGCATGTCTCGCATCTGTAAAAGCGATTGCGAATAAGTACCTTTGAAAATTATCTCGAGATCTGGCTGTTCGTTATTTCCGATTTTGTTTCTGAGTAACTCTGCTAGCTGTTCATCTAGGATTCTTAAGATTAATTGCTCTTCTTTGTGTGCGAGCTGGTATACTTCGCTGTTTACATTAGTTATCCCCTTTTTCAATTGGGAAATGCGTTTCATGGGCGTGGCTTGGATTTCTTGAAAATGACTTGTAAGAGTCGCATTATCTGATTCATATCTATCGGATACTCCAAAGTAGACTGAAGACTCCAAATATTACGTTGATCACAGTGTCTCCTTACTTTTACTTTAAGTCATCCTTGGTCAAAAAACCATTCATTTTTTGCTCCAAACAACCTTGCGGTGAAGAAATGAGACCCAAAATATCATTATCACACATATAATATACCACCAATTATTAAACTTTTAATTGTAGTAGTGAGTTGCCGTAAATGCTAGTGGGTTTCACGTCAGTCAGTGCAAGCAACGATATATTGTCAAAATATTAGCAAAGTTTTATGGAATTAGGAGACAAAAATTTTTAGTGCATGCGCTCATCTGATATTGACGACAACTCAATTGCTTATATAATTTGCTTTACTAGACAATTTATGGCAAGATGTTAAGGGCTATGTTTATGTTAAAAAAAACTTCTGATATCCTTTTATTAGAGACTTTTTAATTCGAGAGCATCGCATAAATCTTTTCAGCAATGTTTTTGAGTGAATCTCGTTCGGGTCCTTCCGGCGTATGACTCAAAGAACATTCTTCCATCTCCACCTTATCATCGAGCCTGCGCAAGAAATTCCACTGAAAATAATTTGTAACGATTCCATAAACAATATCCAATCCTCCAATTTCTGCTGCGACTTCACAGCCGACCAAGACCTCTGCCATTCCTTGTTCAAGATCGTCTTTTTTTGCTTCAACGATACACACGACCTTGTTTTTACGCCTTAACATGAATTCAAAGTGACTATGGGCTTTAACAAAGTTTCCAATCAAATCCTCTTCGACTAAAATCTCAACATCCCCATCAAATAGAATGCAGACACAAATCAAAACAGGTGCAATGAAATGAAGGCGCTTAGCATCATTTCCTGTTGTAACAGTTCCAAAGCACTTGGTGGTGATTGAAAGATACTGTGTTAGGATACTAAGCTGATCATTATCGATGTTTCTCCTTTCTTGAACATATTTTCTTGGATTGAAAATTTTTTTGACATCATTCCAGGTGACGTCACTAACGTGAGCATATGCTGTTGAATCGTTCGCCTTGACCGTTTCAGCGTTT